>UELV01174709.1:11769-61594 GCA_900490015.1 Megastigmus stigmatizans | reverse complement strand
GTGTGTGTGTGAGTGTGCGTGTGTGTGTGTGTTTGTAGGCGTGTGTGTGTGTGGGTGTGCTTATAAAACAAACTAGAATATTTTATAACATATCTACTCAGATGTTTTGAATATTGTGAACTAGAACTCAAAAGTTGCAAAGTAATCCAAAAAAGCATAATCTGGAATGTTTTCGAATTTTATTAGAATTGCATAATATAATGGCTCGATATTTAGGTTACTTGAATATTACTTAACATTCAACAGGAAAAACATGTATTTTACAAAAAAAAATTGAATATTTTGAATTTATTGATGTGACGTCTAGTAAAATTCTAAAGATATAAACTTTCCGTACAAACATATAAACAAAGAATTAAAATAAAAGCCTGCATTGAAATATTCCTAGTTTTTTGTATGACAGCTTTAAACGGATAGCCTCGAAAACTTTGTAGATAAAAATAAAAATAAAATAAATTTCATTTAAAAATGCACTTCTACGTTTACTTTGAAAAAAATGTTTTTTATTGGCTTTGAAGTCGTTGAAAAAACAGATGTTACTCAATCGTACATCCATTAACTAAAGCAAAGAACATTATAGTAGTTACATTCTTCTAATTCTTATATAACTAGGGCAAATAAAGCAATTATTTATAATTCATCAATTATTATACTTAACCCCTTGAGTTATTTAAAACATCATTAAAGTATACTTAAAAAACATAAATTAAAAGTAGACTTAAAACATGATTCTCATAATAGTAGATTTAAAATACGATTAATATAATAAGATAGTAAATTATTAATTATTTCAAGTATTGATTATTATATATTTTAATTAAAATTCATTCATGATGTCATTCCAATTGTGAATGATAACGCAGAAAATATATTTAAACTTTTCCTGATTTTTACTTAAAATAGATATACATAGAAAAATAATTTTATCATTAACATTTAAATACTCGAGTAACTTTTTCTAAACAAGAAATAATTCACAAACTAAAAATTAATTATTAACATGCAATTTAATATTCTAACATGCTGAAACTTAAATATTATGGTACACAATAAACACCTTGACATTAACAATAAAATGGATATATATAATTAAAAAACTTATATTACATGCATTGACATAATTTAATAACTATGGCACTACAAGATGCATACGTATCTCTTTTCTACTTTCCAATATGTATCTATATGTATACAAAGATAATAGTCTAATAATAAAATTCGTAATGTTTTTACTAATTATGAAATAAAATTTAGGTAATATAATTTTACGACGCGAGCGTAGCGAGCAATCGCAGCTAGTTTATATTATATTAATTCAAAAAATAAAAAGAAGAATGTAAAGTATTAATAAAAACCGATTAAATTTATATTCATTTATAAATATCGACAGAATAATTGTATATGGAAAATTGTCTCATTTAAAAAACGACAGCGTTTCGTTGTAAATTATCATTGTCATTAGTTATTTATTTGGAGAGCGATTCAATTGTTGCTTGTTTTAATTCTGAAAAATATAAAGTGACCTGCCCTACAGCGTCTTTTTACTGAAATTAAGCGGAATTTGACGGCTCGGTTACCCACATGCTTTATATAAATATCGCATCACGCATTATCGATTAAATTCATCTCGGTGCATCGCAGTACTCACATACTTTAGCGACTACAAGCATGCACAGTCATCGGAATAATTCTCAATTAGTCGAGAAAACAGTTTTCCCAGACGTTCCCGGACATTACAGAACCTGAATATACAGTATGCGATATCCTCGCGTATCCCCAGTTACACCGCAGTGTACACTCGGCGCAACGTCCCGCAAATTTCGCCAACAACGGCCGCCGCACGCCAAAACAAGAATCAACAAACGTGCATTTCTCCGATATATAATACAATACCAGCTGTCCCACACGACTGCTGATTCTCTCTATCGGGCGCTCCAATTGACGCTTAACCCGTCGATGCGAATAACGAAAAAAAAAAGAGAAAAAATTGAAAAAGAGTAGCGAGGAAAAAAACGCGAAAATCCCGTGACTAAAGCGCAACAAATAATTGTACACAGAAGTCCACGGGAGTCGCGCGCTTTAAACGGCGGTCCGGACTCTACAAACGCCGAAAAACTTTTCGCTCCCCGCCGCCGCGCGCGACTTCGAAAACAGCAAAAAGAACGAGTACACACACACGCACTGCACACGAGTTCTCTCACTCCGATATATAATCGAAGCCGGGGGGAAAAAAGAGTCGTGCGTGTGTGCGTTCGCGCGCCGTTAAAAAATAAAACGAGAGCGAGAGAGTGAGAGAGGGAATGAAAAGGAAAAAAAATAAAGTCCATTCGCAGCATGGACGCCTGGCATTAAGCCACGCGAAAAGAGAGAAAAGCGTATGGCACACAAAAAAGGAAGGCAGGGAGAGGGAGAGAGAGAGAGATAAAGGTTGATTCGCCTCGAGCGTCGAATTAATTTCAGCGTATAAATAACGCAAACGGGGGTAGAGCGAGGAGCGAGTATGTACATATATACATACATATAGAGATGAAGTGCACAAGTCTGCCCAGTGGCCGTGTATCTCTTAAGTCTTAATCCGCGGATCGTATATAGCAGGCGATGCCTCGATTGATTTTACGCCTCGAATCAACGGACACGCGGAGATGTGTGTGTGTGTGGGTTATAACGTCGCGGAGGCATAGAGAGAATAGAATCGCGCGGCCCCGAGGTCACGATTCGCGGCCACGATGCTGAGGCTTAAGTATATGTCCATCGGTTACGAGATGATGTGCACTTTGCTGCCGTTGCTATTTAAAGGCTTACGTCGCGACCCTTACGTTCCATTTTCACGAAAAAAGGTATCGTGCACAATTTTTAGTACTAGATTGTTTTAAACTGTTTTTCGTAGATAATAAGTTTATGAAAAAGAGATCGAAATTTACTTTGCAACGGCAATTATTCCTTCTTAGATTTGATGAGCTTCTAAGTATCGGTACATGAAAGTAGTCGGAATGAATTTTTATTATTGTGAGCTTAGTACATTCAAATATGCGAATTTAAATGCGAAAAGAAGTTGAAAACCATGTAAAAATAAGAATACTTTAACATTCCTGCGCATAAAGACGAATTAACTCGTTCTAAATACACGAAAATTAATAGCAATATAGGTAAACGCATTCATTCACGCAGTAAAAGTTTCACTCACTGTATCAATTATTCCGGCAATTACACAATTATAACCTCTCTACAGTTGATGAAACAAGAAAATTCTCGGTCGAAACTAAAAGCAGCCGCTCAAACAAAGCTTTTAATCGGAAATTTCCCAATCGCGCGTCTATTGTTACTAATATAGAAAATCGGCAATTCGCAAGCAACAACGTGCGCGGCCAAAAGATATGGCATTCAACGGCGATTTAGAATCGATGTCTAGGAGCAAAGTGCCCCCCCCCCCTGCACGGGGAGGTCGTCGTGCCACGCAGGAAGAATCCACGAAGAGAAGAGGGTGTGGAACCGGCTACGACGGGCATAAATTTCAGGACTAGAAGGAGGAAATGTAAGCGAGCCGGGCTCTAAGAAAGATGGGCCGTTGCCGCTCTGCGTGCATTCGCTCTCTTTCTCTCTCTTGCGGCCGCATATTAAAATTCCGGATGCTACGTGAAGTAATGATCGAGAGGGCCTCTCTTACTTTCTAGCTCTGTGTTTCTCGCGGCTACCTTTTCCTCGACTCCTTCGCACCTTGGCAGTCCGATGAGGATTTCACATGAAATTCCGAAAACGCTGTAGGGAAGGTGAAAGCGAGGTGGAAAACAGAGACTAGTGTGCGACTGTAAGATGAGCGAATGAATAATCATTATATTGAATAGAATTCTGTTAAATCACTTCCAACAATGTATTGAGTAGCGAATATGCCGCAATTTAAGTTATACCGAACTACGCTGAATTAATAAGTATTTTCATTGTACTAATTAGGAATATCACAATGAATAAAAAGTTTGATGTAAAATAAAACGCATAGTGGCAGCTTCAAATGTATAGCGTTTATACGAAGCAGAAAGTTTTAAGGTTAAGTGCGAAAGTATCAGGCAAGTTTCGGTGCGAATTTCCGGCTTTAATACGAATCACGGTGTATAAGCTAAACAAGCAGTTCTTATAACAGCGTCGCGAGCTGCAACTGTAATTGTAGTTCCGTCAGTTGCAAGGGATGGAAGCCTAGGGGTGTAGGTAAATTTCGTCCCGAGTACAACGCAAACTAAACTAATATAATTGTTTGCCGTATACCGTACGGCAATGGTTATTAATTCAAAAGAAAGGTTATATACGTGGTCTTGCGAGTTTATTGACGATTAAGCTTTTAAGCGTATATACTTTGGATTAAAAAGGATTTTAACTTTACTTAAAAATTATATTATAAATTATAATAATGATAATTAAGTATGTGGCACTTATCGAAATAATGATAATGCACTAATTATTTAATGATGGATAATTGTGTTTCTGGAAAAATATAACAAATTTGACACATTAAACTTTCTTTAATTACTTATATTTTAATATTTACGATCTTCTAACAGTGACAGGAATATTGTACGACCTTTCATGCTTAATTACATACTACATTGTTAAAAGAACTAGTTTAATAAAAATTAAACTCATAGTAAGTTTTTGAAACCGTGCAATTGCATTGATCAAGTAGTCAATGGCCATGTACAGTTAGACAATATCGTACTATCGCAATTACACCATTAAACGCTTCCAAACGCACAATACACAGTTTGGCTGTGATCAGTCAAGAAAGCGTCAAAACCCCCATCGTTCCATTCACCTCGCACTTCCACAATGGTAAAAAGAAAAAGATGGCTTGTCAGCCTGCAGCAACTCTGGCTCCCGGCCGCACAGTAGAAAGGGAGCCTCGACGTGCGGGGATCCCAAAGACACAGGAGCGAGGGAGTGAGAGCGAGAGAGAGAGAGAGAGAGAGAGAGAGAGAGAGAGAGAGAGCGAGAGAGAGAGAGAGAATAAAGGCAATGCGGATTGTAGACGAAAACGGAAGCCGAAGGCGGTGAGAGCGAGACACGGATCCACGGCAGCGCGCCGCAAAGGTACTAAGTGCAATGCACAAGACGAGGATGAAGGGTTGCGGGAGAGGTGGGAGCGAGAGGCACTGCAGCCGCAGCGCTCTGCTATTCTCTCTCCCTCTCTCTCTCTCACTCTTCCTTACCCCCTCGAGGGATTAATCACCGGGCATTATGGCGGCGCCGGCTCAAAAGCACACAAGGAATGAGCTGCGGCGCGAGGGAGAGAGACAGAGAAAGAGAGAGAGAGAGAGAGAACACTCGGTCGGCGAGAGGAGCAGAAGGAGGAGGAGAAGGATTAGACGAAGGGAGAATGGGGGGGGGGAGGAGATCGAAGGCAAAGATAACGGCGGAGGAAAGGAGCGAGATAAGCGGCCCGCCGAGGGCTCCGAGGTTGAGGTGCCGCGGTTATTAATGCGGAGAAGTAGGAGAGGTGAAGAAGGTACGCAGGCATGGATGGCACAACTATATGCTGAGGGAAGAGTAGAAAATCTGGGTGACTGGGCGAAAGATTATATGGGACGAAACAGAAGATGGACGAGATTAGGGACGACCTGGACCGACAGTGACGGAGAGCAGTGGACGACGCGCAGGAATCCGGAGTAGAGGTGCGTTCGAGAGCCAGACTCCGTTCTGCTGCTGCTGCTGCTGCTGCGGGGGTAGGGGGAGGGGGTTGATTTAGCTTTCGCTGAATTCGCCGCTGGTTATATGCTTCATGGTGTGTTTTCCGTTGGCTGTGTTTGGTTAAGGCTGCGGTAGCGTATGTCGACTGCGTTTTACTAGGAAATTTTTCAGTGATCGCAAACCAGTCGAATAAGCATTGACGGAAGGCTTAACATACATGCTCGAGCATCAAATTCACAGTGAATAATTCAAATAATTTCACTTTATTATAAAGTTAAGTAGTCGAGGATTGTACAAAGAACTGAAAGATTTAGATATATATGTACAGTAATAAAAAGATTATCTGCTCATTAAACATTGTGGATTCAGTTATTTACTTTTTGCGTTACAATCACTCGCTCGGAATAACAATTTGGAGGAAAAACTGAGGTAAAATTTGATTTAACATTCCAGCGCTTTGTATAATCTCATATTCTAAATCTTTGTCACGGAAACTATTTTTAGTCCCCCAAGGTAATTCGAATTGTACAACTTTGTACATATTTCCCAAGCAAACATTTAGATAGCAAGCGCAAGTTGTTGGCCGCTTCACAATTACGAAAGTGATTTAACTAAATATAATGAGTTAACATTTTTATACACCACTCGATGGTTATAATATTAAATTAAACGCCATGTTATGTATAAAAACTATAATGCACGAACGCTAAATGATTTCATAACATCGTTGCATAATGCAAATTAACCATTTTTTAATTTAGCAATGCACGAAGGCCTCGATCAACAGCCGAGCATTCGAAATGACATGGATAAATTCAGAAAAGATCGGTATAGATAATGTCCAATAAGACGGGGGAGGGGGCGAACAAAAAGGCGCAAAAGTAGAGAATAAGAAAGAGAGCCGAAGGCGAGCACGGCGGCGAAGAGTTATGAAGAAAAAGAGGAAATGAGAAGAGAGAGAGAGAGAGAGTAAGAGAGGAGGGGAAGGATAAGGGGGTAGGAAGAAGAAAACGGGTTAAAATTAGCTGAATCGTAACTCAGGCTTCTCGGGCGCTCTCTCTCTCTCTCTCTCTCTCTCTCTCTCTCTCTCTCTTGCACCCTATATAACGTAGCTCGCATTAATGAGTGCGTAAATGCTGTACTCTTTGGTAGTGAGAGCGGGAGAGAGAAAGAGGAGTGAGACGTTAGATAAATGGCAATTTTCACGCTGTTTTTAGTCGCTTTGACGGACTTCCGCGGCTCTCCCTGGAAGTGCTTATACCGCTTGATTTCGTATAGCGGTCGCTCTCTCTATCTCCTTTCTTTTTATCCCTCGTACTTTATATTTCAAACAAATAAGGTCAATTAGTTTAAACCGCGTGGGTAATTAACACGCCGATGAAAAGTGAATCCCGTTTCATTTGCGAAGACTTATTATCAAAGAACTTTCGCGCGGGATGCTTTAGCAAATAGTTCGCCCGACAATTATGACGGCAGAAAGAAAAGGTATGTATACCGGGAGGCGGCTGTTACAATTACGATTCCCGCGGCCGAAAGTAAATAAAGAACTTGGGAGCTGGGAAATACCGAGTATAGCCAGGTTGCCTTTATTTAATTCATTGGAATGCCGTGTACAAAGTTTTGCGAGTCAAACTTGAGATTTTGACACTTCTGTTATTGTGTCCCGGGTTAAATGGACAGTAACTTTTTCTGGTTCATAAAATGAGAAGTCGCACAAGATTGCGATTCGATTTTCTTTAAGTCTTTCCTACTTCAAAGTTGTTCTTTCAAAAAGATTAATCTTATAAATCAGTTCTACTCTTCTTTATTTAAGATTTGCAACAGGGGACGCCCTGTTAATTTACGCGTATGGCGATTTAAGACTGGTACAAAAATTCTATTTTTAATATAAAGTGTAATAGTGACTATAAAAAGTTGAGAGGCATATTCATCTATCGTTACCAATTGCCAAAATTGTTTTATTAAAAAATTTGAGAAAATTTGCATTGTATAAAACGAGCGCAATTAGATGTGTTTTGCACACAGCGGCACAGTTTCCATTATTACATCAAAATATTTCGTATTTATATTTGTAACCGGAATACGCAATGGCGAGTAGGCATTTATCGCAGGTATTTGGAACGCATAGTAGATAAAACAATGGTATTTATAACAATTTTCGGCGAGTGAGCTCAATCGCGGCTCCGCCAAGGTCTTGGAACGAACCGCCAAAACATTAAAGCTAACCACTGAAAGATAGTGGTTTTTTATTAGTCCGAACAAGTAACATGATATTTCTTATATTACAGGTTGTTTAAATAAATACTTCACCTCTCAACGCTTTCATTTATCAAACGTTATTTACGATAGAGCGAGAAATTTTTAAATTGACCAATTTTAGGAGAACGCCTTCTTTTTCTAAAGTTAAAGACAAATTTAACTTTATTTTTATTAAAAAACACATTACTTTTTAATGTTTTAATGTTTTGTATTCATGGGATTACATTTTGAGTACAATAAATCTTCGCAGATGTATTTAAAAGACCAGTTGAAAATGCCACATAAAAATGTAGCATCAGTTCTCTGTATTTTCATTGTCTCGGCAAATTCAATAGTGGCGTCAGCGAGATATTCGCTAGCGACCAGTGAATGGAAGTATAGACTATTTATGAGACTTCAAAGCTCAAAGGGAAGAAGCCATCAAAGGCAAAGCTTACGATTTGTCACGCGCTTTACCAGCTTGAACTTTGACAGCACTTACTATAAAAGGAACTATTTTCTTTCTGCTCTTTCAAAAATGAAATAAACATTAATTTCTTTTTACAAAATTGTGTTTACATCTTGGAAATTTTGTGTAACATATCCTCAATTATAATAGAACATGAAAATAATAAAATCTATCAGAACTTTTTCTTGGATTACTTTAATAATATATAAGAGTGTTATAAACATATTAATGAATCCAATGTCTCGTGTGACGTTCAAAATTTATCTTTTAATGTCATTTATAATTCATTTAAGAATTCAGAAGCTTATATTAGTATACCATCAATAATCTTAAAAAGATTGAAAGTTTATTTTATGTAAAAACATGTCCAAATAACGCACAGTACGTTTTTGTTTAGAAATGATCAAAAATTCAATGATATTCATATTACGAATTTTGATAGTCTAATTATATTTTGATAACACCTTTGATGCTTTCAAGAACATCAGTATTCCCCACTAAAACGAATTAGTCACAAGTTAAACGAATCTAGAAAAACAAGATATATGATGCAGCATTAATTCCAAGGTGATTTTTTTCACTGTTTGGGACTCTCCATTTCAAAATTTACATCGACACGTCATTGACCGACTCTCATCCTTCCCAAAGACATCGCACCGCGAAAGAAAATAAGTAATACGAGTCGTCGTAGGCTATCGATTAAACCAAGAAGACTCAAAAGTGCGTATGAGTTTATAATACAATTTTATAATATTCGCGAACAAACTTCTGGCTATAATGTTATCAAAATCAAGCGGACGCGCTCGTATGGGAAGATACTGCGTATGACGGCAACATGGAATAGAGCACACTCGCGAAGCCGTATCCCCCAGACTGGACTGCACACGCGAGGGGCAGCCAGATGTACACGTCTACGTGTTAAAGCTGTTGCAGCGCGCGGTGCAGGCTAGCGGTAACGAAAATCAATATCCATCCACATCTCCCCCACTCCCCTGGCCGACAGAGCGCCAATCGTAAACCAGAGACAGATGGATCCTAAAATTCCGAATGATCATTTTTACGAGGCATTGAATTTCCGTTAATAAATATTCGCATTTTTCGAAATTCACGCGATGCGCGCCCGGCCTTTATATTGGATCAACGGGGGAAAAAAACAAAAATAGTGTGTAGAGCTTGGCCCCTCTTTTATACTGCTAATATGAAAATGTTGATTTTGTTCATTTTTTTTTTCATTTCTCCGCGGGGATATAATACTGCGTAAATTATCTTTGTCGGCGCGGGGATCTATCGGTATCTGACGTTTATTTGGGAACGATAACTGAGTAATTGTTCTTCGTATAAAGTTGATTTTGTGTCGGCGATAAATTTATACGAAGCTGCGCGTTCGAATAATTATGAGGGTCAAAAAAATAAAATTAATCTTCGAGCTTCGTTTGGTCGAGATAAATTTTAAATTACTTTTATGAGACTAGGATAAAAATGACATGCTTATATGGCTTTGCTCATTTGTGTAACCCACATACGATCACATGGTGTCATTTCCTCGGAAATACACTTTACATTCTGGAAATACCTAGTTTCCTCAACACTTATAGACACTTATAAAGAATATTTTTCTAGTTCTGTGCAGTTAGGCATGTTCAAACTAATTTCAATACTATTGAAGTGATGTCAGTGATGGCAAATGTAGACTCAATGCCCTTATTCTCGATACCCATACCAGATTATATTATTATTTTCTGATAAAATATTTTCATCGTTGTATATAAAAAGATACTGTTAAAAGGTATTACCACTCATAAAGGTTCTTTTATAACAATTAAACGTTTTTACATCTCTCACTTCGTTAAAGCTAAATATTTAACGGAATGTAAAATTTTCAGCCACAAGAACCAGCGGCTCTAAGATATATAACAAGCAAAAAAAAACTGTCATTTACGCAATCGTTCCCGCCAAGAATCCGCGCACTAAAGGCGAGAGAGCAAAAATTTAAAGAAAATAAATCGGGAAAGTTCGGAAAGCAGCGCGTTTCCGAAAGAAGTAGCCCGCGCACTTCCTTTAACGAACGCTAGTTTCACCGGCCTCTCGGCGAATCTTTTTAAATTTAATTCGCCGATTTCTCTTGGATTGTTACACAGGAAATAGTCGGGAGAGCTCTGGGCTCACAAGTCCTCGTCGTCGAGTAGCTGACGGAGCTGAGTATGCTAACGGCCCTGGCTCTCCCGGCAGTTCCGCCATCAATCACTCGCCCGAGACTCGTACGAGAGAGAGAGAGAATTGCGCCACGACGATGGCCATTGACGAATCAGTTTTTGAGATTCGAACTTGGCCAATTAAGTGCCGCGAACTTCCGTATTCTTAAAAGCCAAGTCTGATTGCCGGCCCCGTGTGTATACCAAATGCGAAATGCCACTTAGGGGTGTAGGCTGCAGCTCAGCGACTCTCGATCTCGCGGATACGTGTATTTCGTATGTATAAGATAATTGGAAAGTCTCGGAATCGCATTCTTAATTGGAGGAAATTTTAATTTCCGAGCTTTGGCTTTTGAAGAGCTGACAAACTGTTGCTCGAGCTCGTAACAAATAATTATTTCTCATGCTTAAAGTGTCACCTTAATGTGTGATCTCATTAAAATTATAAAACCGAAGTAACTCGTTTGCATCGTTCTTGAAGATTTATTACGATTTATAAAAAGAAAGATTTTTATATACAGGTGTACAGTTTTCGATCGGGAGTACTCGTAATGCTTTCAATTACCTCTTCGTCCAAAGCAGCATTCGCATTTGTTCCGCGGTACAGATATAAAAGACGCATTTAATGAAAACATTTCTTTAATCAGTATTCAATATATAGCTATATTATAAATGGATTTTATAGCAAGCGCATTTATAATAAATTTATAAAGCGCATTTTAAATGCCTTGCGTAAATATTTTTTTTTTTAATATCTCGTGTGTATATTAATTTTAACTGGATTTAATTTAATTAAGTTATTTTAATTATTTAATTGAAAGTTAATAATTAAAGTAGGCATAATTATCTCGATGAATAATTAATGACGGCAGTAAGCAAAATATGTTCGATAATTATTTTTACTTTTGTACGAAATAATGGAAAAATAAAAAGATTAATTTTGTGCGACATCCGTATTTCAGTTTTATCTTCGATATAAATTATAATTATGGTGTACTTATGCATACATGATTTTCTAAGGATAACAGTACATTTGAATGTAACGGTGTCTTAAACGTTTCCAGCTACGTCGCTACATAACCGATCGCTTGCAATATTACAATACCGCGAAAAATAACTGTATAATTAATTTTGTTTCCTGATGAGTAGCTTAGAATTAGCACTTTGTTATATAGAAGGCAGTGACTTTCTTTTCCCAAATCGCTATACCACAGCAATTGAATAACAAAAGTTTTAAAACTTTTTCATCGAGTAATTAAAATGCCTATAATACTAAATAGATCGGTAAAATAATAAATCGTTATGTAAAATAATTTTACAATTTCCTTGACCAGAAGACTATTTTGCCATAATAGATTCCAACCAAATCACTGTTTTTCCACGACATTTATCTTACCGACATTATTTTCAACTTGATTAGTAAAAAAAAAACCCAGAGAAAATATATCAGCGCGCTTACAATTGAAATCTGCATAGTGACTCAATACTTTTTCCTAAAACGAAACGATATTCCATCCAGCATTTCCCGAGAACTCCATCATCACGGCTTTTATTAATACAAGCCGCGAAATCACGCATAAATCAAAACAGGCGACACGAATTAACCGCGACACTTCAATTTCTGCACTCCCTCCATTATAAAACATGTACAGTATCTAAATTGCCGCAGCGTCCCAGAAAGCAAACCTAACAAGTTCATAACGTTCGTCAATATTGTGCTTCTCTCTGGCTTTTTTTTTTGTATCATAGCTGAACTCACTATTCGCGGCCACTCTAATAGTTTCGATAAAATGCCCCTATTAGATAACACGGGGAGTGTTTTTACTGCTGGTGCTGCTGCTGCTGCTGCTGCGAGGCTCGAGCGACAATCTCCGCATACAAAAAGTCGGTCGTTAATCTTCCTACGAGCGCTAATAGCGTTTCGTCGTAAATTCTCAGCCGCACATACACACGCGTATATATACGCGCGTATAACATATAAGCTAGCGGGGGAAGCGACGCGCATGTGCTGATATTAAAATTCTGTTTATACCTACAAATGTTTCGGAGACTCCGCGGCAGAGCAGCGCCGCGTATAGGCGCGAGAGTATACAGGCGATAACCCGCGGAGAGCATCGATCCGCTCAATCACGTCGGCGTAACCACTCGGAACGGATCGCCCGTGATATTCGATCTCCGACGAAGATTCACACTCATTGACGCATCGGCTGCTACGTATATGAGGTAATCAAAGACATTTCTACGAACGCGATGTTTACTCGTTTTTTTTTAAAACTATTAATGAGATTGCGAAGATTTTGAGTGTTTTGAAGTGAATTGTAGTAGAACTAGTTGAAAGGAAAAGAAATCGTTTACAAGTGAGAGTTTATTGCAAGTGTGGATATAACCTAAATTTTTTCCGATTTCTAATTTGATTAGTTCTTCAGTTGTAACACTAATTTATCGCCATTTATGTTAGTCTTATGCGTTGTTTTATTAGTTTAGCAAGAAAACATATAATGATAGATTTTTTTTTTATAATGTTTCTCTATTTATGACATAAAAAATATGAAAATCACGTAGTATTAGTACTAGAATTGCTAAGAAAGGTAGAAACGAGATTTTCAAAGAATATATTAAAGTGTAAATTAGAATTATAGGTTGCAAGTTAAAAATATAAACTCATTCGTATAAAAATGTTATATTTAAGGAGTTTCGTGTCTTTTATAAAAAATATCAAACATTATTTCATTCCTTATATTCGTTACACGTTTGTGTGAGGAACTGGTCAAATAGAGTGGAATATTATTCTTGGAGAACTGCTTCCTTTATTTACATCTTAACGTCTCTACGGTCGTGAGCACACTGAGTCGATATCGCTGGGCTACGTACCGATATATATATATATTATCATATACGTAGAATCGTACGAATGTATTATCGGTTACTTCAGATTGCTTTATAATTTTTTTCAAAATAAGACGTACGCTAACTTTCAAATACGCAAGGTCACAATCTCTAAATGTATTTTTTATCTGTAAAAATGAAGATAGAATTTATTGACGAAATTTTTTAGTTCTGAAAGACTATTTGTTGGTGTCTTCATTTTTATTTAATGTATGTATTAATAATTTCGTAAATTGTTGTTCAGAATATATTTAATCTACTTAAAATAACAATGAATTACAAAAATTATTTGTTAGTTTTTGAAAATTTTTTATTTTCTTAATAGGTAACGATTAAAGTTAATGGAATATTTAATCATGATAATAAAGTTGAAGAACATTTTTTAATATTTTTCTCCTTGATCTCATTACGTTATTCTAGTTTAAATCGTTTCAATGTAATTATACTGACTCAGTTAAGTTCTGCATTATATGATTCACTTTTACACTCTGCATAATAATCACACAAAACACAGAGATGCACTCAAACAGCAATAATAAAGATTTTTATAAACCAAAGAAATAGAAACAGTTTTCACAAAGTGTCAGCTTCTTAATTTCGAAAAGAATTCAACACGTCCCACGACAATTTTCACCATTAGATGTGAACAATGCCTATAAACATATGTTGTCCGACTATGCACGGAATTCATCTACTTATGCAGTATGCGCACAATCACGCAACCGTTCCAGTTAACTGGCAAACTTTACTGTTTAACATTTTAGTCTCCTCCAGGTTTATGGACGTGATTATTTACAAAAACTATTTCTTATTAAGTAATTCATAAACAAGTGTACGCGAGAGTTTCTAAGGTTATCTGTATTATAAACCTACATTCCTCTCTTTAAGTTGAACGTCAAGTACTGCTAATCAGTGAATAAATTAATGAGTTCGACTGATTAATGTAATAAACAATCGGTAATGTTTTATTCTATTATTATGCGAAAAATATACTAATTATTAAGTTTTTTAACTAACTTTCATTTACATAGCGTGCTTTAAGTGCTCTAATGAATTAATTAGTCTTCAGGTTACTACTTTAAAAATAACTATCAATCTTTATATCTTAGATATTAAAACCAAATATAATCAATTCACGAAAAATAGTTCAGGTCATTTTTTAAAGTTTCATCGGATCCCGTTCCGTGTCGATATTGAGGGTAATGAAGATATGATCGAACCAGTTAAAACAGCGGCCAATAAGAATGAATTAGAGATTAACATCATTCCTTTTACTGACTTTGTTGAGGAGTACAAAAAAACTGCAATAGTACATACATAACTAAAAGGCAACTATTTTTAAAATTATTTCATAGTTTCATAGAACCATTACAACATAGAGGCCTCATTAGTAAGAAAAAATATTGTCCATAGTACCAACTATAAAAAAACTCGGAAAAAATCAAAAACAAAAAACTTTGTAACCCCATGTAATGTTAAGTGTATAATTGATGAGTCAAAGACGAATATAAGCTTCTAGATGTATATGTACATTCTTTTAATTTAATTTTTAGTATGTTGTTTAATTTTTTTTGCATATTAGAAATATAAAAGAATCTTCGTATGAAACTTTGAACGCAGTAAATTAAAAAAAAAAATTCATAGCGTGTAGTTTTTATATAAAAATCTAACTAAATAACATCTAAATATTTTTATCAGAGAAGAAATTAAATTTGAAATAACGAATTTTCTATTTATAGAGAATATAATAACCATTTTATTTAAAAAGCTAATATTTGAATAAAATTCACCGTAAACATCACATTATAAAATAAAGTTGATTGTGTTGCGTAAACTCAGTTTTGATTCTCGCTCACTATTTAAACTTCTGTATTTGTTTAAGCGTGAAAAAAGTATTTATAATCTATAAATGATTATTAAACGAATGTGTTTCAGTCCAATAATTTTTATGGAAAACGGTAATTTTCATGATGCAAATTTTACTGATTCAGCGAACAGAATGTAATTGCAGTGAAATGATGATTGATGATGAAGCTAAAATGATTTTCGTCATCAATTTATTTGAACAGTTGCTCGAATTTTCTTACGCATAATTAGCTGACTAAAATATCATAAATTATTCAGACATAATGTGAATTATTATGAATTATTCATCTATTATCGCACTCGAGATTAAAAAAAAAAAAAAAAAAACTTAAGTACACTTTAAAAGCAGAAATAAATCTGCGAAAATGTCAATATTTCCATGCAGATACAGCGATGGATACAGTGCTTTGAGGTAATTTATTCTCAGCGAAGAATGTGCTACAATGGAAACCTCCATGAATTTGAATGATTGACGAAACTAATTACTTAGTAAATAGTCAAAGTCAAAGATAAAATTTACATCTTACCTAGTGACAGTCAAATACGCGACTATTCAGTTTTTTTTTTTTAAATTTCTGATTTATTATTAATATTAGTGTACATAATGTTCATATTTTTTATAGGTACACAACATTTAAAAAAACCTTCATTAACCAATAAGTATTTCTTTATGAATGTACATTTGCAACTAATTAATGAAACTACAACAATCCAGTTCTTGACACGAAAATATTCCCGTAAAAGGTTTAATAAAATTCAAGATAAAATGCATTAAACATTACAGCAAAAATAAGCGCGCAAAGTTATTAAAAGATTTATAATTACATTTGCAAATGCATGTTTGCAAAAGCATTTACTGCATTGATGAATAATAACAAATATTTTTTACAGCTGGATTAAAAGTTGCGAGCTCTCTTTTTCTAAAAAAAAATACAGAAAGCACAATGCGCTCGCTCCTGTGCGCTTTTATCCTCGCGATGAGCTCGATGCTCGTGTCGGCGGGATACATGGACACGGTTTTCGAGTGGAAGTACGTCGACTACTTATGGCAGTCCGAGGCAAGAAGACAAGAGGCTATTCAGAGTGGAGCTTATGATTTTTCTCGTATTCTGCCCATGGATGTTGATAAATCTAGCGGTAAATAATCTGTTTGTCTAAAACATTACTTTAAATACTTGTAATTCCTTTAATACAAGTTTAATTGTTGGTTATTTCATCTTGTTATGATACTGGTTATGCTTTTGCTATTGAAAACTCCTAAACTGAAGCTATGAACTCTTTTATTCAATCACATTAGTATGAAATTCACCTTTTAGATTACATCTCTTACTACTCTAGGATAGGAGCTTAAGGAATTTTCATTGTTATTACTTGTACAAAATTATAGCATTTCTGAAGCTTATCTCTGTAATTTCAGATGGCCGAATTTTCATATCGATGGCTGGAATGCAAGGAGTTCCAGCGACGTTAGCCACAGTTACGAGCCAAAATGGCCCGTCTGGACCTCTGGTGAAGCCGTATCCTGATTGGTCGTGGTTCAATCAAGACGACTGTGATTCAATGATGAATGTCTACAGGATAGCGGTAAATACATCGACAATCTGTGTCATAGAATGCTAAGTGAAGTAATCGTATCGATTGTATAATATATTCTTGAATTATATGCGAATCGTAGATCGATGAATGCGACAGGCTATGGGTATTGGATACCGGCTTTTTAGAGGGTCAAGTAATCAAGTGCGTGCCCCAATTGTTGGCCTTTGATCTAAAGACCGACAAACTTATCACCAGAGTAAAGATTCCCAACGAAGTTGCCAGAGGCAAGAATGGAGAAACATTGCTGGCAACTCCAATCATTGAAACAACTGGACCTTACTGTTCAAACACGACTGTAAGTCAACTTTATAGGGTTTATAAATCCAATAGTCAAAAACACATTGAAATCATGATGATGTTGTTCTTCTTAGGTTTACATTGCCGATCCAATGGGCAAGGGTCTGATAGTATGGAACGGTGTACGTCTGTTCCGTCTCGAGAATCCTCTGTTCAACCATACTGAATCTGCGGCACAGATTGTCGTCGGCAATCACACCATGCACCTCGACGGAGGAATCGTTGGCATGGATATTTCGCCCAAAATCTTCCCTGGCGAATCACGATTCCTCTACTTCCATTCATTAGCCTCGTTCGACATGTACGCCGCCGATACTCAGGTGATCAAACGCAGCACCTACGGCGAGGCTATCAAGTTTTTGGGCGCCAAAAATGTACTTAGCAGCCAGACTATCGGAATGGCTTTCTCGTCCGAGGGAACGTTATTCTTTGGACTCACCAGAGAGATCGCTATTGCCTGCTGGAACCGGTACAGAGAACTGACAAGACACAATATTGTAAGTCAACTTTTTTAATTCTTAACGATTCAATTCCTTAAGTAAAAATCTGGTCTTGTGATTTCAAGATTATGCTGATAATAAGTTTTTAATATTTGCTTAGAGAATTCTGATGTACACGATAAATATAGTGTGAATTGTAGTTTCTTTTCTATATTATTTGCATAATAATAGCGACTTGTACAGTTCAAATCTCTGGTAATGATTATTGTTTATACAAAGTTTGACATAGTTTAGAATAGAATTTTAAAGAATGTCGCAGGTGCTTGAAATTTCACAATAAATAATATAATCATATTTAATAATCCTTTATACATCCACGCAAATGTGAATTATGTAGCTAGAGTTTGCAGCAATTGAATTATGAAATTCTTTTTTATTCAATTAACATTTTGCCGCAATTTAAAAAGAAATCAAGCCGGTAATTTTTTACTTATATCTTAGTAAAAGGATTATTTTACTTTTAAATCAAAATGGTTATATAATTGACTTATTTATTATCGCATTTAATGATTTCTTGCTATAATTCATCATCATAAATAATACAGAAATTGCTAGTAGAATCAATAAATTTTTTAGAATGAAATTATATAATTTATTAGGCAATTACAAGCTTTAAAAGTCTTTCCTTCTACCTTTTCTTACGTTTTTATATACGTTTAATACAATTAAAAATGAAAGTTTTTCATTTTTAATCAATCAAACAAATTTTTAAAGTAGTATTGCATGAAATAAGATTTCATGTCATGTGATAAGAAAGAAGACTTCATGTCAAATAGAATTAATAACTTTAACGATAAGATATCGGTACCAACTCCATGAAATGGTGTTATCATAACAGAAGTTAAAGTCTTTATATTTTATATTTACATTTTTTTTAACGTAATAAGAGCAAGGTTTTCATGATTTATTACCTCATTACAAAAGTTTTTATTTAATAAATTAAATGTATTTCGCTTAAATATTTTGTACTCATTATACTAAAATAAAACAATGTTTTACTTTTCACTACGGTATAATAATAATACGGCAAAATTTAGTATGCACCCAAAAAATTTTTTAGCCTTGTAAATGCAAAAATTTTGCTCGTCAACCTTTGTATGAACGCAAAACTTTTTTCTAATAGATTTTGTAAGAATTCTATTTACAATCCTTATATAAATGCTACATCATATTTAATTTTAAACTGTCACACGTTCGCATAATTTCCATATTCTTGTAAAAGAAAACTTGAAAAATTTCGTCAACAGGTAAACATTAACCGGTATATACTGAAATTACCAAAACTAATTTCTGTCAGTGAACTATGTTTAAGACACATATAACCGAAAGCAATGAACACAAGACACTTAAAAATAATTTGATGTTTAATGCTCATAAAACTGATTTTAGTGACCGGGAAAATTACCCGTTCGTTACTATAGATGCAATGACTCGCAGGGTTATATTTAAAACACATATTATTAGCTGGTAACACTAATATTTTTTATCTCCTTCGAGCAAACCACATACCGCAGTAGCGTTAAAAAAACATGTTTAAAAATTCTTTAACATTCTCGTAAATCTAGAAAAACTCGACTATTCTGAAAATTTCTTTCCTATTATTTACAAGAAACTAACCGATTCAGTTGAAGTACTATAAATAGTTACACTCGACATTCACTTCATTTCATCCAAACAATTAATCATCAAAACAATAGACATCCTTTTAAAGAGGACATTTAAAAATCCGAAGACTAATCTTTCTTTGGATCCTCAGGAAATCGTCGCTCAAGATACCGAGCGTCTGCAGTACGCCAACGGAGTCAAAGTGATCCCAGCTGCGAATCCACATCAGGAGGAGGAAGTGTGGGTACTGACCAACCGATTCATGGGCTTCCAGCTCGGACAGCTGGACGCCAACGACGTCAACTTCCGCGTACTGAAGAGTCCGGTGAAGAAACTCATCGCCGGTACCAAGTGCGAGATGCCACGCGAGACTCTGATCGCGCTTCAAGAAATCAACAAGCAAGAGGACAGTGTCCTCATAGTGCAGAGCTAAATATTTATATATATATATATATATATATTGACTGAAATTGGAAAGTGCATTTAAGATCGACGACAGGTGCAGGAGAATGTGTGATGTGTAATTTATGGAATAACTGTTAATAAAGTTATGATACGATTTGTGTACATGTTAACTTGGTCTATTTATTCTTTTGGCTATTTCTAGAGGTCGAATATTGGTAGTAAATTTTATTTCAAACGAACGGCATGAACAATTTTTCTAATGACGCCATTCAGTGTTAACCTTCTACTTGGGTTTGTATACGTGCAATATGATAAGTGCAGTACAATTTAGACAGCCAAGCTTTACTGCACAGAGTAATTGAATAGAACCACTTCAACAAACAACGTAAACGTTAACGTTCACCGTTACTTGTACACAATTCTTCAAAATTAAAACTTACGAAGTCTCACATCGACGATGCACGGTATCGTACGGTATTTATCCATCATTTCTCGCTAAATCCACTGAAAATTTCTCTCCTACCTCAACAATGTTGAAAATCATTCAACGCCCAGCTATACTTCTTAAAAAAAAATAGGCAGGCAATAAACTAGTCTAACTCGCACGCGTATACTCACGCGGTATAATGCGCATAATAAACCCGCGGCAACCAATTATTCATACTTAAGCCTCACCGCGGAGCCGTCGTTATACAGCGTTGCGCAAGCGCTAACACGCGATTTCGCTTAATAAACCAGACTTAAACCAGCATCCCCGTAAAAATAGATTCCTTGCGCTTATACACGTGTGTGCATCAAAATCATCGGGACTCGCGTGCTGCAAACTCCTCTAAACTTGTCGAGCTGCGGCGCCACAGCAGCAGCTGCCTGCTACTTTCGTTCGCGGCCAAAAAGCTTTGATGTATAAACACACATGGACTAAAGTGAAAGGTGTATATGCGCGGCTGCAGGAGAGTGAGAGTCACATCTCTCACGGCGCTTCCCGCCTTTTTTTTGCTCCCCCCGCCGCCGTCGACGTCGACATCGCGTCCTCTTACCTCTGCCGCCGCACACACACACACACACACACACACACGGCCAGATAGTTTTACGTAACCCCCCCAGTATAACCCGCGCGCACTTTAATAAGGCGACCATTTAAAGCGAATCTATACGTGCAGTGCGTTTATCACGATGGGACGTTTTTTTTTTTTTCTATTCAAGGTTCGACAAACAAACAAACAACCGGATCTAATGAATAGTAAACACAGTAGTGTGTGGGAAAACTAATAGTAATGTTTGTACGAAAAATCTATCGGGAGGCCTATACACGGAGAGGCTGAAATGGCAGAGCAGGCAAAGGTCAGTAAACTGAGAAGTATAACTGGGGCATGGTCAGTCTCGCGTGGTATTTGCTTTCTCTGCCGCTATAGAGTCTATCGGCGCCGCCGCCGCCGCTCCCGCGAGCTCTGTCCAGCTCTATCAGCACACGCGTATAAGACTGACCTTGAGTGATATTCGACTAGTTCGAGTATATATCAGTGGCAAACGAAACTATCGCGGAGTGGTATATATGTTTTGGTCTGCGCGCGACGCTGAGAAAAGCCATATTGGCGGAGTGAGAGTAGTGTCGATCGATTTCGACACTTTTTATTTCGGTAATGGCAGGCCGGTCTCTCTCTCTCTCTCTCTCTGTGTGTGGGTCTGCAATTAATTGGGCCCCGCGCGTATTAATAACTGCTTTCAAATGTGAAATTGTGCGAAGGGAGAAAGTCGTAAATATAAAATTACATAAATTACGGTGGGGAGTGTGAGAGATGATTGAGGATCGCTCGACAGTTAAACTATGGCTAAATCGGGCGAAGATCTGTTAGAGCATAAAGGACCTCGTTGGTATAGACATGTATTGTTGCGGCGGCGTCGACGTGTGTTTCGAACATATCTTGATCGCTTTATAATTACATGATCTATAAAAGAAAATTGTCACTTATTAGTTAAAGGTGACGTTCGCGTATGCGTATATAATATAAAGTATTATCATTGTAACCATTGCGTAATTTCCGTTTTCGGCCAGATTACGTAATACGCCATACCGGCGAGCCTGTAATTATATTTTAAAATATTATTTATAATATGTTGCAATGAGAGAGAGAACTGATGATTATATGTTTTAACGTTTCTCACGGGCGCGCAGGGGACCGAACTCGCGAACGCGATCTCCGTTAAAACGTGTATAATTTTCCACAATGAAAGCTTCGCATCGACATTATATCCTTGTATGAAACACATCATGTTTCGGTCGAATATAAATTAATTAAGCGAAACTATAGCTGCTTAGCTTGAGATTTAACATTTATGACGCTTAATGAGTGGTGAATAACGAGATATTATGAATTAAATAATGCATCACATTATGAATGAATAACATTTTAGCAGTTATTTGTATTGTAATTATTTTTCATGAATGTATATACGCTTCAAAATATTATATTATGAATATGTATAAATATTTTTTTATGATAAAAAGATATTTTAATTTTTCTATCCTGTTCAACAGAAAAATTAGATTGACTAAAGCCGATGTCTTACAATACTCGACACTATCCACTTCTACGTAATTTGGACAAAAGTTTCATTTTCAATTTCTTTTCGTTAAATGTTTTGGTATATGCTGTAACCCGATTGTTTTCTTGAGTCAATCTCTTGGGACATTCCTTTTAACTCTTGGAAAAAATGATGTCATCTTGAATTATGAAGATGCATATAACGGTTCTTCCTCATGCTCTTATTTTTAATCTAACATTTTTATGTAATATTATATAATATCACAAAGATTCGTCGATATCATTTGAATTAAATCACCGGGGCGAGACACGAGAAATGCATCGTGAATTTACGACTCCGCGGGTACAAGACAGCAGCCATAGTATTCTTCGTGCATTTACCGCGCGCACCTAAATTACTTCCTTGAAATCTCTCGACTTTCATCACTCGTTCGCACATTTCGTACAGATTTATAAAGTCTCGGCGGCCCCGCGTTCAACCGCCTACACGTCCCCGAGCTAAGCCCGCAGAGAAACGAAACAATCTTATTAGCAGCCGATAAAATCATTAAATCGCCGACTGCCAACGGCATTCCCCTATACACCCAACGTCTTCTAATAACCCCGCACCGACTCTCTCACCTACCCATATAATAATGATCATTAAAGCCTTAGTGCAGTATAAAAAGAAGAAAAAAAAAACTAGAGGTGTTGTGCTCTCCCGTTTCGTAAGCCGAGTGTATAGCGGACCGGTGAAAATGACAGCGCTGTTAAATTGTACACGAAGTGGAACGCGCGCGCGGAGCGCGGAGGGATCCATAGCCTGGCAAAAATAGGAGTCGCCGCAGTTCTTTGTCGAGGAAATTTTCGCAACAAAACCAGGAAAGAACCTCGCGCCGCCGTCGCCGCTACCACCGCCGTAGCAGCAGCAGCAGCAGCTCCAGGAGAAGTGGAGAAAGGAGTGAAGCGGATAGGAGTGGAAGAGAGGAGGGGGTGAGGTGCCGTCGAGCGGTGGGGCGAGTGTATATACCACTTTCACGCGATATAGGCGCTAATGTTGGCTCCATTCAAATCTAGATGCGCGAACGCTCTCATTGATAACGCACCGCCTGTCCTGTCGCCGCACGGACGCTTCTCTCCTCTATCGCCGATCAGAGTGCTGTCTTATTCTATATTAGAGGATATGTCGGGCGCGAGATGTGATTATTTGGTGCTACGACTAGACTAGTCCACGCGGAGTCGTGCGTTTATAGGCAACTGCCCGGGTAAAAATGTGAATCGTGCAGTTTCCCATATATATATATATATATATATATATATTAAAACACGACGTTCTGTTTCTGTTTGTTTCGGCTCGCGATACACACATACACATACGGACTCGCCGCACGCGCACGTTTATCTTGCCCTTTTTGGCAAAGCGGAACGACGATCGTTATAACCCTTTTTGTGTGCTTCGGAGAACGAGGGAGAGCAAAACCGAAGAGGAAGACTGCCCAAAGGAGAGAATAACGTTATAGAGGGAATGAGAGAGGGAGAGAAAGAGCCGAGTTTTAAAATGCACCTGCTGCTGTGGCTTCTGGGCCTCGGCTTCGCAGCCTTAACGTCGACGCGGGCCGAGTTACAGACTGTTTACGAATGGAAATACCTGGATTTTTTATGGGATTCCGAGGAGCATAAGCAAAGTACAGTGAGGGCGGGCGACTATAATTTCTCGCGGGTCCTGCCCTCGGATCTAGCGGTCGCCAAAGGTACACCCACACCTTTCTATGTGCTTCTTTCCTTTGCTTTTTCTCTGTACCGCCGCCTGCTCTTTGTTTTCCTGCGCGTGCTTTGCTTTCTTTTTTTTATCTTGTTAAGCTCGTTCGGGGGGGGAATTTTTTGTAACGAGTTTCCTGTTATCCTGATTTAGTTTTCGCGGCATCTTTTTTTCTTTCCCTGGCTCTCTGCGTTGTCGAGCGAGTATAAGCTCGTGCATGAGGAAAAAAAGTAATGTGAATAGATAATAGGGTGTTTTTTTTTTGTTACCGTTTCGTTATTAGGCGAAATTTTAGCGCGCGTTTTTTCGAATCATTGTGATTGCGATGAATAATTGAAAAATAATTAATTCGTATGGAAATTTAGAGACGGATAATGGTTTGTGTGATTTGTTAGTCGAGAAATTTAATTAGTTGTAAAGTTACATCTGTCGATACTGTTATATTTGTGCTAAAAGTAAAATTTTTAACAAAATCAAATAGCTTTTATTTTCTTAGTGAAAGTGAATTAATATTTCTGAAGAAAAAATGTATAGCATCAAATGAACGATAAAAAATTTTTATTTAAAGATGGTACTTGAAAGTAATTACTATAATGTTCGATTGCGTATAAATTTAATTTTAACGTTAAACTTAAACACAACTTACAAACGAATGGATACCGAGTTCTAGAAAGTTCCTAGACTGTACATCAAAAGGTCAATAATTTGCAATTATTTTAGAACGAAGTATTGCATCGTATTTATGTAATTTTACACATAAATAACTACACAAATTCAATAGTAATTTATTAGTATTATTTAAAAGCTGCACTTGCATGTCAACCCGAAATAATTACAGATCGAAGCTGCAACAAAAAAAAAGTGTAAATCATTTAACTCCATTTTTGTTTTTCAAATTTATGGTCCAAGATGCGTGCATATATTAAAATTGCGTCAATGCATGTGTCTCAGGCATTCTTACAGCTATAAATTTCACATATGCAACATGAAAGTCTAGTAAATTTTGCCTTTTCTTAAAGATTCAGACAATGCGTATGAAACATCTTGTTATTTTGTATAACAATGCGAGTGCAAAAACGCATCTCGTAAAGTATACATTTTTACTACAACATACTCTTTCGACCTACAAAAAAAACGTATGACACGCATTGATCTCGTGCGAAGTATAAAAAGTTACGAAATGTAATCTACTTTATAAACGAGCGATCGCGTATATTAATAATATCGAGTACAAGCATAATTTACGGACGTTAAATACGAAATTCTCAATCGTTCGCGTAAGCCTGATTTTACATAATACGCATAATTATTAATTAATATAGATTATGAATTTTCTGCTCATTATTGAATGCGATATAGTAAACGTAATAAAGTCTTACATGTTCTAAAGCGCGTGAAATTTCAATGCGTGTGCTAAATACTAGGTCTAATCCGCTTGTATAATCAAAGCTATTTAATTATTTAAAATGACATCGGCATGTATAACGCAAATATCCTTCGAGGCAAAGTAAAACTTGTCCGCGTCGCATGGAAACAATAAGCCGTTCCCATGTTAATCCAAGAATCTTAATTACCTTTCTAAACTTTTCCGTGTAATAAGGTCAAGTTAATTTTTAAGACACGCTCGTTCAGTACTTTTTTTTAACAAGCCTCGCTTGTATCTCGTATATACAAAAAACGATTACATTGGAGAAGACGGTGGGATCCAGTGCTTCCTTTTCCCTGCCGCGAGATATTATAAAATTAATTGCGCCCCTGAAATGATCATGCAAACTATTACGGCTCGTTTCAAAATCCGCAACTTCCTCGGGCAGCTCGAGCGAAGTGACACAACAATGCAAAACCTACTTTTACCTTCTAGTGTAAAAAAGGATTAGCCGGTATAGAATCTCTGGTCGCGCAGGTGTCGATAATTCGCCTTAGCGAGGCGATGAAATTAAAAGTATACAGGGGTATTGCTATGCATAAAATGTGCCGCCGCGCGGCTCGAACACTTACGCAATCGTGCAGATGATTTACGAGCACCGCTTCTGAAACTCACCTGCAACATAAATAAAAAGGACCAATTAGAGTTGCGGCGTAAATATGATTTAAAAAGGTCGTCAATCAGCGGTTCAACGAATTGCTCGCACTATTAGATAATGCTTTTGAAAAGGAAACATACGGTGGTACAACGGGTTTTGTCGTCTTTAATTCATTTGGGCAATCAAATTACTTCAAGCGTCAATCAATCATAAAGGAAGCGGTGTAATTACCTACAGGAGAAATTTTTATATGAAAAGTTATAATACTGGATGGTATGTAACATTGTAGACTGAAAATATCAGCATTGCCACTATACTTTTGGTAAATTTATAGTGTCTTTGTAATTTGGTAAATTTTAATGGTAGAGAGTGGAAATATTTTCATCCCATATAAAGTAAAATAACTAATTCAGAAAAAATGATAACAATTTGAAAAAAAGAGTATAAGGCTTTTAATTTTTAAAGAATAATTGAATTTACGTTACGGCCAATAAACGTAATCAACAGTCCTTTCCAATCAATAAAATGACTGTCTAATCAATAATGTGAAAATTACATCACTAAGGTGGTAACAATTATTATCCTTTAGATAAATATTGAATATTATTTCGAATAAATTTATGTAATAGCCATGCAATCTTTCAAGTTTCGCCGAAATTGCAGTAAAATTAACTAGACAGCATCGCAATTATCTAATAAAACTTGTCTCCACACATGAAATTAGAGAACCTAGCTATTCACACTCCTAATATCCAAGTATATATATATATATATATATATACGAATTCCATACTAAAATGCCCATAGACCATGTCAACGTGCCTGGCGCGTAACAAAAATTGAAAATTCACATCCATTCGAACGTCACCTAATCCACATACACCGAGAGATCAGACACAAACAACACAAAACAAAACAGAATACTGCATCAGCAGCAGTAGCAGGGGCAGAGTATCAATCAATCAATCACTCGACAGTCCAAAAAAAAAAAAAACGAAAAAAAAAACTATCAAACTTGCAGATGGCCGAGTTTTCGTCTCGCACATCGGTTACGCGGGTGTACCGGCGAGGCTGAGCACAGTGTCGAGCCGCTCGTCGGACGCATCGGGACCTCTATTATCGCCGTATCCAGATTGGTCCTGGCACGCCCGCGGCGACTGCAACGGCATAACCAGCGTTTACGGACTTGCCGTAAGTATCTCTCTCTCTCTCTCTCTCTCTCTCTCTCTCTCTTGCTCTCTTGCACATACTACACTATACTCTCACTCACTCTCTTTTCGCCAGTGTGTTTTTTTCTCTTTTCTTTGCCAACACCGGTGCGCCCGCTTTAAACTTTCTATCCAACGCGTGTGTGTAGATATATATATATATGCCCGACGACCGATTGCCACGATTTATATATGTGCGTGGTCGGCACTTCTCGCGGTGTGTGCGTGTGTATATATATATATGTATATGGAAAGTTCCGTGACAGGTGATTTAAGCATTTTCGGAGTTCTAAACTCAACGATTGCAGGAATCTACTGGAGTTTATTGTTTTTCGAAAGTCTTTTTTTTCTTGTTCCCATCAAACGCTATTGTCGAGCAATAATCATATTGAATTTTGATATCAAGTTTTATTTGAAATGTGTCTCGTTTGATTTAAAATTTCATTTACTATTGTGATTTCCTCAAACAGTCATTGATTTGCATAAAAAAAATTGTTAGAACAAAATATAAACAGTGCAAAAAGATATATCTTAAATAATCAAAACAAAATGTTTACCGACATTAACAATCTTTAGTGCAACACAACTTTCGTTTATTTTAATAATATTAAAATAAAAACGAAAAAGTCAATGCACACAATAAATAACTTTCTTACTAAGTGCAAAATGAGCTTAATAATACAAATTCAGTCATAAACCTCCGCGATAAGAACACACGCGTGATTCGGAATGCTCCACATATATATTAATCGCCTGTCACGCAAATATACATGAGTTCGCGAGATATGGATAGGAAGTTGGGTGCTGAAAAGGTCGCTTGTGTCGCAGAAAATAAAAAATGAAAAGCAAAAAAAAAAGAAAGAAAAAAGAAAGAAAGGAGAAAGAACCCGCAAAGAGGCGAAAAAAAAGAAGTTAAGGAAAAGACGAAGAAAAAGCTATCGGCTTAGAGAAATTTGATTTTGACAGATCGATCAATGCAACAGGTTGTGGGTTTTAGATACCGGAATCTCGGAACACACGACCGCTAAAGCCTGCCAAGCGCAGCTGCTGGCTTTTGACCTTGCCAGGAACAAACTAGCCAAGAGGATCAAGATACCGAATCACATTGCTCAAAATGATCAGGGCATGACGCGGCTGGTCAAGCCGATCGTAGAGACCAAGGGACAGCAATGCGATCACACCACCGTAAGATTTTTCACTCTCTGCTTCCTTCTTTTTTTTCTTTCATTCCTCTCCCTCCCTCCCTCTCTCTCTCTCTCTCTCTCTCTCTTCGCCTGGCGCGAACACATTCGAATTACCGGATTCGAGTTGCGCAATCGTCGCGCGGAGAACCGTTCATCGAGAGCGCGCAATTACGCTGTTTGTTTTTACGCTCCTTTTCAAGTTTGAGGTTAGTAGCTTCGGTCGGCGTAACCCGTAAACACACTGCCACTGAAGATATACTCATGCAATTATTATCGATTGAGAATTCTCATTGTCATTCTCGAAATGATGTTCGATTTTTTTATCACGAATTAACAATCGGTAATTTCGCGCTATATTATACACGGGAGCTGAAAAGTGTTTTTGCTCGACTAAATTGGACTACTCAATCAACTGTTATTTTATTCTTACTTTAATATACACATTATTCATTACGTCATTCGCAAACTGATTTATTTAAAATATAATTGATTTAGTTGCTTAAATGTGTCCGTCCAACATTCGTATCAAAACAACTATATTATTTCTCCAAAGCACCCGGATATATATACTATCGATAATAAATAAATCTACTTATGGCCGTTTTGCCGGTCTTTTGTTCTGCGGACGGACGATATATTTTCCATGAATTACCAAGCGGCTGCCAGAGATAAAATCGTGACCTGCTCGAGTCAGATTGATAGATTTTGTTTTTACAACTGGTTCAATTAATTTCCAATTCACAATACTCCCGTGAGTCTCTCGCGTCTCTTATCTATGGATCTGAAAAAGAGAAAAAAAACTACTTCCACTGTACAGTGTGGTGTTGTTGCGAAATAGACGTCCATTGTTATCGCCCTCGAATACAATTATCCCACTGGATCTACATTTTTCTTATATCCATACAGCTCGGTTATTACGCCTTATTTAAATGCGCGCCATTCATCCATCATTAATAATGAGAAACGAGCAAATACATAAATTGTGACACATTTCTAGTTTTATTTTCAGGCGTTACATTGTCACATTGATTAGGTACACTGGTAATTAATGACACTAGAATTTACACTCGAGGAAAAAAAACAATTATTAACGTTTCACCGGATCCTATAGCCAATTAGCTTTACGAAATCTTTCAAAACTATTCTCCTTTTTATATACATACACGATTTTTGTTAAACAATATAGTAGGGATGTTATTCTTTTATGGATAAAAGGGGAGAGAGTCTTGAGACGCACGTAAAATCAATAGCTCACGTAACACTGATCCATAAAGGATGAAGTTTAAAGTTGCCGAAGTGTGCAATTGCACAAACTGTTAAGAGCAGACGTGCTTCGTAGCCAAAACTTCCATAAAGTCAACGGGAGTAAATTCAGCCGAGCCAACAGATGTCTTATATTGCCAAACGGGCGTACCGACTCGCGCGTTCAAATTGTCGCGTATATATAGAAAGAGAAACAGTGTGTGGGGATCGCTCGTTCACGTCCTCAAAGCGGCGCTCATTTGTTTTTATCCCAAAAGCCAATTAATTCGCGTACTTATTTAAAATGAAATTAGACGAGCGATTACAAGCTCTTGGATATTCCGCGAAGATGTTTACTCGGAGGCGAATCCAACCGCTGAGAGCCAATTAATTTTATTTTATATTTAGATGTGCGCGAGTCTACCTTGATCTGCTTTTAAATAATATTGCGAAATAAACGATTTTTTTTCCTTGTGAGTCTTGAAGACACGTGAATTGGAAATTTATATTATTTCCCCAGTGTGTATAACACATAATAAAGCCATGAAAAGCCATGGAAGGTGAGAAAGAAATGATAGAATCAAGTTATAGTAATGTATCTTTGAAGTCATTGTACATCGTAACGAAACACTTTTGTTGACCCTCAACCATCAGTACACTCTCATATTTCTTTATTGATACGTTCATGGCGCACAGAGTTTATTTCCGTATTGCACTTGAATTACAAAAAATTCTAATTGATTTTGTATGATGAAAAATAAGTAATTATTTCTAAAGCCGCATTAATTAATAAACAAACACAGTTTAAACACATTATATTTTCAATTCTCGATCAAATTATATAAAATATTTTCACACTTAATACTTAGCAGGTTAATTAATCCCGCAATTGACCTTTTTTTTAATCCACATAATTCATGCAGCCTCCATGATCTGAGAATAATATGTATCTGGCTCCGCGCCGATGTATGATTCTATATAAAACTCTAACACCATTTTAACAATGCACAAGATGTAAACAATAGTATCAAATTATATCTAAAAGCTATGCAAATTTTGCGTAACAATTAAAGTCTACTTTCACATGCTGTAAGTTTGCAAAACTGTAATACTACAAACAAAAAACAACTATAATTCAATCTAATAATCAAACGAGCCGGAAACATAGCATCGCCAAACCAACTTGGAACTCATCCATATCGAAAAAACAAAACTCCATTTACATTAATCCACGATTGTCCACAGGTGTACATGACAGATTCGGTGGGCCACGGGCTGGTAATCTGGAACGGCATAGGTCTGTTCCGTCTCGAAGGCGAGGTCTACAATCCAATCGACTCGGCGCGCAACGTCAGCATAGCCGATCGTAGTCTGAGCATAGGCGGTGGCGTAGTCGACATGTCGCTCTCGCCCAACATCTTCCCCTACGAGCCGCGCTATCTATTCTTTAGACCTCTGGCATCCTACGACCTGTACGCGGCCAATACCCGGGAACTCACGCGCAGCGTCTACGGCTACAGGATCAAGTACTTCGGGGCTAGGGACATATTGAGCAGTCAGGCGGTGGGCCAGGCTTTCTCCTCGGACGGCACACTTTTTCTCGGCCTGACCACCGAGACCGCCATAGCGTGCTGGAACCGTTACAGGGAGCTCGCCAAGGATAACATCGTGAGTGACGTAACGGGATTTATGGGCCATTGTGTGCTTCTTCTTCTTCTTCTTCTCCTTCTTCTTCTCCTTCTTCTTCTCTCTTTTGCGGCTTATGTAAGGGCATGTGCGTGGGTCGCGGGCCGCGTCAAAGGATATTCCCATTGCTGCTGCCTTCCTGGTGTATATACATATGTGTGTGTCTATATGTCGCTGACACTTGTGCAGCCGCGAGAGGATGTGTTTCTCACGTTCTCGCGCGGCGCATGGTGTTTGCGCGATCGGCTCGATAACACAATGGCGAAATCTTTGACAAGCTGATTTGGCTTTTGTTTATGATGCTTCTACCTTGGCTTGGAAGATCGTCATGCTGGCTCTTTTTTATCCCCTTCTTATACGAAATGGTTCCGTAGATTATACAACGCGGGTAGATTTGCATGTATGTTCGAGTAGCTGCCTTTTTTTTCAATTAATAAAATCTGTTAGTGGATTCAGGGTCTACACGCGTATCTAGCAAAGTTTTTACGCGTCCATTAAAATGAATAAATGTTGCTGCTACATAGCTGCATGTGTATCTGTACAATTGAATATACGCAATCTGAATATTGAATTGCAATAGAATTCAGTGTAAAAGTTTGATTGTTCATAATCGAGGAGTTTCTTGTGCTTGTAGAATCGCGGCCGGTCCCTCTATAAAACGCGGAATATTAATTGTGGATTCATTTGTATAGAGCCAGGGCGAGCACAAGCCCGAGTACATTTCCAACGACGGGCACACCGCGCGGAGAAAGTTATTAAAACTACAATTAAATTGTATACCAGCATCTTAACGGCAGTTGTGCAACTTAAGTCATTAAAATAATCATTTGCAGCGAGCAAGATATTTATCTCGTGTGTACACATAAATAACGATCTCAAAGCACGACCATCGGTTTATTAAATTAAATAATAGTTATACTCGGCCTTTTTTCTAATCGTTTTTGCCGTTTTTACCTTTTTTTCTCTTCCATATTTCGCATTATATACAGCTCGCCGAGGAGTTTAGCAGAAAAGAAACTCGCTACTTGCAAATCAGTATCAGCGTTTCAATTGCACAATACAAGTCGTATAATACAAGTTCCAGTATAATTTACATACTTTGTATATCGCATGCCTGGCCAACTTGGCGGCAGAAAAGATGCAGCGTATAATATTATTTAGAAATTATCCGTGGCAGCCAGCAATATAATCGCACATAGCGAGTTTACACAATGCCGATATCTATAAAGACTGACATTTCGAAGTTAAAGTATCGGGCGAACGATAACAATCTTCGCTCTGAACGGGGAGGAGATTATTCTTTCGACTCAGAACTTTACTTGGCAATAGATTCTTTTATAGTTGCGTGACGGCCTGTGTATATTGACTCATCATTATGTAATAATACAAAATATAAAACGGCAAAATGACGAGCGCGCGCGCGTCTCGTGCGTAATAAAAAAAAACCGAGTATGTGGGGGTATACCAGCAAGAAGGCAGTAATGCAGTTTCGAGAAGTTTGCCGCGCAACAGTATATAAATCACTCGCGAGCCGTTTAAACCAGTCGACAGAATTTCGTTTAAAATTATTATTGTACCGCTTACACTGCACATGTGATATAGAGCGACTAACAACAAGTGCTCATTACTAATTACTTATAATAATAATAATTTAGCCAAATAGCTGTGACAATGGTTTTATTCTGCAGATCTAAAAATTCAAAGTCTTAGATAATACAGTCCCTGAATCTTTTTACATTCGCATACTGAAATAAGATATCAATTTGTGATTGTGCGAATATACGGATGGTAACCTTTTCCAACTTCAAGAAAAGAAACGCAATGTCCGTAAGATACTGCACAATCTAACCCTGAATGCAACTTTCGAATGCTTTTGCTTGCGCACAATAGATATAATCCTGCACCCAGCGAAGAAACAAAAAAAAAAAAAAAAAAACAGAATGGAGTCGACGCAACGAACGTGTACTAATCTTTTGTTTACGACCAACGATTCGCAGGAAATCGTGGCACAGGACAAGGAGCGGCTGCAGTACGCCAACGGGGTCAAAGTGGTGCCTAAGTCGATAACCAAGACTTCGGAGGAATTATGGGTACTGACGAATCGATTCCTACGCTTTCAGCTTGGCGAGCTGGACTTCGACGACGTCAACTTTCGCATTCTCAAGAGTCCGGTCAAGGATCTGATTGAGGGCACCAAGTGCGAACTGCCCGTCCAACTCAAGGCCGCACTAAGACGGACAAAAGCACATTTGTACAAATATCCCAAGTGAATAGCGTAAAACGGTTTCCCCGTATAGGTCACCGTGTGTTTTATAATTTTCTTTTTGTACCGATAATAATTTCGTCTCTATATGTAGCTGTAAACGGTTGATTAGCATTTAAAACGATTCGTAGAGCGTTAGCGTAGACACTATTACCTTATTAGCGATTAAGTATTATTCCTGATTAATGTTATAGATAAAGTTAATTTGTAATTGTGATATTATATACATATATATTATTGTATCATCGAGATCAGTGCTTTGTTAAATCAATTCGATTCGTCACCATTATACACACACATCTTTATTGTTCGTTAAATAAATATCACCAACATCAAATATTATGAACGTAAGTGCTTTTATTACCTTCACTAGTATATCAATGCTAATATATACCATCTTTTTCGTGCTGGTACAAAATATAAATTTCCTTCTAGAAATAGTAATGAAGGTATTACTGTTTAAAATGGATTTTACATCGCTAATTCTTTACTTTATTAATCTTCTGACAGCCGGCATTTTTCCTACTGAAAAAGTGTAACTTTCTCGAAATTTTCCATATAAATGTTTCTTAAGTAATAATATATGTGGGCCGATCTTGGAATGACGCCGTACGGCGTCATGCCGGCTGGCGGTTGTAAAGGGAAATTTTCAAAATTTTGATATCAGCAAAGACAGTTTTCTAAGGGTTTTGAGTGTTGCTGAGAACGATTTTGATACTTATTTTGATCGAAAATGGATGTTAGATAATGTTTTTCTATTTATTATTTCTTTCGTTTCACATGAAAGTAGAGAGACCGATGCCAGACAAAAATACGATATTTTAAAAATTTTTCTGCCATCTTGAATTCGCCATCTTGGAATTGAAAAATTGAAATTCTGATTACATATTTGTGCTCGGCAACCTCAAAAACCCCCGAGTAAGAAATTTCAAGCAAAATTATTGCAATACGTCAAAAGGCGTCATCCCGGCTGTCAGAAGGTTCATTTAAGTACATTATTCAGTTCAGCGGCTATGAATGTTGCAGGTACAATATCTGTAATAATAAATTTTAATGAAGGTAAAAACTGTAATTCCAAATTCATCCTGATCTTCATAGCTTACAAAATGACTGTATAAACGATATTTCTAAATATACCTATTGAATTTATTAAATCTTAAACGGCTTGCTATATCGAAACGGATAAAAACCATTTTCTTTACAGCCATGCAAGAGCGGTTACCAAACACCCGTTAAAACACATAGATGGAGCGAGCGACAGCTTTTGTCGAGTCACGTATACATCGCCAAAAGTAGCCAATGTTTAACAGAAAAATTGTAGCGTATACACTATATATATATCCACACAGAACGGACAAGCGGACATAACTTTCATACATCGGGTCATTTATCTTCGAAAATTTCCAATGTGACAAATCCACGTTGCGAAACGAGACGGCGATCGAGCTCGTAAAACCCAATAGCGGACACACACACGCTTCCTTCTTTAATCTCTCTCTTTCTCTCCGCTTCTCTCTGCTTCTCTGCAGCGCCCACTTACTTCTACATCTCGCTCAATTTTCATCGGTGAGGGGAAGGGGAAGGCTTGTACAAGGCGCGCTACTCGCATAAACGTTAGAAAGTTTTTCAATCCCATAAGCGAAAAGGCGCACTCGCTAATATGGCGCTACTCGGCTTTCGCAACTCCATCGCCAACAGCAGCAACAGCAACTCGGATTTCGGCTAAGAAAGCCTCGCGAGCGCGCGCTTTTTGCGCAAGTAAAAATAGAGTGTCGGCGTTGCTGCTGCTGCTGTTGCTCGAGCATAGTGTTTGTGCGCGCGCGCGAATTTTCTGAGGAAATGAAAGCTATCATAAGTGCGGCGAATGCCAGTCTCGAGCGATTCTTACCGAGACGCTGATGAAATCTTCCCCGGTTGGATATGTGTCCAAGTTCCATAGTTATACCAATGAGGATTTTCATGCCTTTGAAGTTTCAAGTGACAGCTGAGTGTTATTTCTATAGTATCGTCGGAAATCTGACTAAACAAATTTTTTTTCTTTTTTTTTTTATTAACTTGAGAAAATATCATTTCTATGAAAAATCCAATAAGCAAAAATTTCTATTTTTACAACTGCTGGTTTTCCACGCATTAGAAACATTAATTAACAGCAAGTGCTCGGGGCAACCGATAAATCAGAAAAAGAAAGCCGTATAAAGGATGCATTATGCGCGTTATTATTGGATGATATTTCTCATGGGCTTGCGTATTTCTTCATCGATCACGGATGGCCTTTGGTATATGGGGCTATGAATATAGATACACAATATAGATGGCCTGGCACATCATCGATTTCTCATATATGCGTACTCATTTGCATAATGCAGGCCAGCGCAGCATGAGTACGAGCGGACCGATCGTTGATTACGAATGCGAGATCAAAATAGCGATAATCAAAGTGTATCTAATCCTGTTATAGGACGGATCCGCATTATTCCAGAATATCGTGACAACTTTATTAACCCTTTTACAAATGTCCTCATGTTAAGAAATTTTAGTTTGGTCAAAATATAGAGCGACGTCCAGTTATAATCTACAGGTCGAAATGTCAAAGTCACTCGAAAGATCCCGAGATCGAGAAGCAGCCGCCATCGTATAGTACCCAAGAAAAAGGTAAAGGAAACGGAAGTGAGGAAGAGCCAAGGTGGTAGGGAGGTGGGGTTGGGGGGTAGGTAGACGCTAGAGCAGATCATCAGGACAAAAACGCATTAACAGGGAGCGTCGAGGCGTCGGTGTCGGCGTCGGCGTCGGCAAGGCCTGCCAGCTCCAGTAACTCTAGTATCTTCTTCGCATGCTCGCCTCGAGAGCCTCGCCTCGCGCGGTATCTGTCGGATCGTATGCAAATCTCTAGCGGCTTAATTACGCGAACACGCCTACTCTGTGTGTGGGAGCTGCTTTCTCTCTCTCTCTCTCTCTCTCTCTCTCTATCTCTCTTTCTCTCTCTCTCTGTACGAGTGCGAGGGGTAGATATAGAGTACACCTCGCTCTCTCTCTCTTGCACGCTCTCGCGCGGTTCGGCGAGGGGGTAGGTAGGTAGGGGTAACGGGAACCGGAATCCGATATATTTTACGGCGATAAGAAGAAACGCGCGCCCGCGAGAGAGAGAGAGAGAGAGAGAGAGCTTCCCGCGCAAGCACTGGAATGGCCCCCGCGAGGAAAGGAAGAGAGCCGCTGCCGCAGCGCAACCCGACCGACGATCTGCACCTACAACGTCCTTACAAGATGAGAACATTGCTGCCGACGCCCTCTCTCTCTCTCTCTCTCTCTCTCCCTCTTCCACCCTCTCTCTCTCTCGTGTTCCTATATCTATTTTGCTGCGGCTGCACGTGTATAGGTGAGCAAGTGCAGTCCCGAGCCAGTATCTCGCTGTACGTATACCCCTACCTACGGCCTTTTTCGCATGAGGAATATGTACGATAGCTGGCGGATGTGTGTGAGTGTATGAAAGAGCTGTGGAACTCTTTGTGCGATCCCCGGGACTGAATTGTAAACGCGTAGGAAGGATTCGCTTGAATTTGTGGGCTTTTATGTGAGGTGAGTATATCGATCGAGACTTTTTTGCTTAATGACTATTTTCGTTTTTCGTTTTTCTTTTTAAAAGGGGAGCATGTTTTGATGATTGAATTACGCAATGGTTTTGGAGTGGGGTTGATCGATTTGACTGAATTGGTTGAGGAATTCTGATTTATCAGAAGTTATTATTAACGAGGAAATAAATTAAGAGCATGGTGATATTATTATGTGCACGAAAAATATGTTCAGTGCCATTAATAATAATCGTTATATGTATATACTAGCACAAGCATTAAAAAAATTATCTTACATTTTTGTACTTAATTTTCAAAATATGGATGCTTTTATTTAATCAGAACTCTGACGTTGACGTATTAGCTCTGAAGATTAAGTAATAGCCGTCACCATTTTCGATAATTAATCAAGAAAACACATAATTACGAGTAGATAAAAGTGTTCGAAGTACGTATACTAAAAAAGCATCGGCTTAGAAAGCTGATGAAATGGCTGTCACTGGATTTTAGACACCTAAGCATTAAACAATCATTGACCTTTTAATTGTAATCACGTGTACTTTAATGATTAAGCTTGTGCTATGATAATTAGCTGAATGATTGTGTATAATTAATACGCAAAATTAACGCTACTTAAATTAAATCATCGTTAAACGTCAAAATTACTAATGATTAATAGATTATTAATTATTAAACCATTATTATATTGTCAAATGAATAATACTGTTGCGTAAAATACCAAAGGGTCCGCAGAGGATAATCGATGTAATACTCTGAATCACGCTAAAATCTAGGACACTGGTATTTGGTATACTTGGAACATTAAATCCCCATGTATAATAAATCAAACAGGTAGATTTGGAATTATTTAACCAGGATTTTAACAGTGTCAAATAATTGAATTTACAATCAATTATTATCATTGATTCTAGGATACATTCAATGCATTGTCTAATGCATGATAAATATAAAAAAGCAAGTGTAGTATGATTATAATTTGAAATGATAAAGGGAATTTATGTATCCTTCTTTCTCTTTTATTAATTTTGGGTAATAATTAAACTTATCTCGTAACTGAATACTTGTAAAAGGAACGTAATCTCTAGAAATTTTCGATCCACAACAATTGATCTGCTTTTGAAGATGACAAAAGACTTTTATCAACCGAATTAACAAATTCCTTTGAATACAAAAGGACTAGAAAACCCTAGGTTCGTAAACCGCATCTTCGTAAATCGTCGAACCTAAATATCCACGTAAGCGAATTAACAGCACTATTATTAATTATTTATCATCAATTAAAAGAGTCAGTCGCATCGTCGCATCGCGCAATCATTTTTGGTAATAAGGCAGTAGTATAATTATACGACTCGATCGCTCGTATACGTTAATTTATCCGGTCACGGATATAGATATATACGGGGGTTGGCTAAAATCACCCAAAACGTTACAATTGCTTTTCGTCGCTGGTGCAGCTCTACAAGTCGGGGCGTACAACTATGCAACTGCGTAACGTCGAATAATAATATCCATTTTACACTGTTTAATGATACGAAATTTTAGGGACGTTTATTGCCGGCCGGCCCTCGTTAAGCCTGACAAACGCCGCGGCTTTGCGGACCCTTTTTTGTAGCCCCCCTCCACCGGCACACCTCACCCACCCCCTCTCGCCTCCTTTTCATTTTGCCAGCCGCGGCGAATGACACTCTTTGTCAATTTTAATTGACGCTAACTGGCGAATAGCGCGCCGACTGTCTCGCGGATGCCTCGCACTGTCCCATTGCCGCCGCAGCGCGTATATATATAAAACTAGTCGCTAATCGCGCCGCTGGTAATAACTGCGCGTGCCTCTCTCTCTCTCTCTCTCTCTCTCTCTCTGCGTTTCTCGTTGAAAAGTCGCTCCGCTGCGCGTAGGAAGAGTAAGAATATAACAAAGAGAATATCGAGTTCCGCGAAAAAAACACGTTGGAGTTTACGGGGGGGAAGGGTAGGAAAAGCCATTATCAGATTTATGCGACAGGTCAAGTCTTACAAGTCTCTTTCTCTCTCTCTCTCTCCCGCTGCACGCATATAAAAGTATTACCTGCCACGGTTGAATCAAATTTATGTCAAATCCAGCGGTATGCTGCGGCACTCTCGCAGGCTTCCTTGTCATATGATGTATTTTATAAGCTGTCGCGCTGTTCGCGGAAGACGCGTACCTGGAAAAGTGTTATGCGCGCTTTGCAAGATAATTAAATAGGAGAACGTAAAAGCACGAGGGATCGGCTTAGTTTGTAAAAGACTCGTCAAGGAGTTTACCTTTTAATTTCTGGCATGTACAACTTTTTAAAACTATAGAAGGATGTTAGATCTGCAACGTAATCGATTAATATTTTATAATAATTATTGCACTCGATCGTTACTGTATCGGTTGGCAAACTCATTTTATCCGAAAACTATGTGAAAGAACGGCTTCTATGTAAAAAGCACTATAGGCCATTGGAGCGATTTATGTGACATTTATAATACGGGGGTACGATAAATATAACGTGTAGAAGGGGGAAAAAAGTGTTCTACGAATCACAGATGCACTTGTTACGCCAGAGGCCCCGTGACATAAGCCTACACTTTATTCCGAGTATTTATAATTAGCAAGATATATAATTGAAGTGAAACGCAATGGACGTACTACAATATACTTTCACATTACACGTGCATTATTATACTCATCAATCGACAATGAATTGTAGGAATGCTGGATGAGAGGTGTTATTACGTATTTAGATAAAGAATGTATAGGGTCTTTATGTAATTCAGGGACAACGATGTTCTTATTCATAGAAATATTTTATGGTAATATTTAATGTACCTTATTTTATCAAAATAATAATAGAGTAAATTACATGGTGCAATATTAGCTTTGTACAGAAACTATAAAATCATAGAATATTTTAATTGGGTTTAGCAAAGAAATATAAAGACACGGGAAATTTATTTAATACATATTCATCTAATACGCGTAAGGAACATATAGTTTTTTATATTTTATGCAAATACCCAATTAAAATTTATTAATTTGGGTTAGTACACGTAATAAAAGTCTTTCATACAAATTTAAATTAAACATTTGGGCACCCACTTGAACTCGTAATATACGCAAAATTCTTTTCTTTTCTCATCCTACGTGTATTAAAAGGCTGATTTACTCGTTACCTAATTAAAATTATACTTATATGCTCGCCTGAATTATACTAATATTTTAACTATTCATTTTAAAAGCACTAGAACGAATTCGACTAAAAAACATGACTGTATGGAGCTTTTCTTAATAAATCAAATATAATAATTTGTAAGGCAAGAATAAAAGATTCGCGCACTATTTCAACACCCAGTTACATCGTCCTCTTATACTTCCTCTAATTCACGTATAACCCAGTTCTGCCCCGTATTGATCAACCTTCTATTAATAGAAATCAGAAATCACCGATCGATCGTTAAATGAATAAAACAGTACCGCACTCGAGCTCGTAAGTTATATACTCGGGATCTCATCAGCGATTGATATACCGGTTCGTGCATCGGCGTCTTTACAAAATTTCCCTAAAGTCGCCACACTCCGTAAAGCATTGGAATTAGCTGCGCGTAGGCCTCGGTCCTTAAATACAAAAATATCCCCTAATGTAAGTTTTCCGCGAAAATCCTACACTTACCTCCAAAGCTGTCCGACTTCTTCGCAGAGGTCGAGCGAATTCATTATGCAAATTCGCGCATTTAAGAGCTTACGTCGAGTTGCGCGAGCAGATCGCAGGAGAGAGAGAGCAAAAAAAAGCTCTTTAACACAATGACGACCGATAAACGGGTTTGAATAACAAGCGCTGCACGAGGAAGTGAGAGCGCGACCCGAAGGAAAGCAACCGGGCGCGCTTTGCACTTGCTGATCTTAAAGAGCGTAGAAGCAGCGAGGGAGGAAAAGGATCGAAGTAGACGGAGGGGCGAAGGAGTGGAAGAATATAGCAGATGTATGCATATGCAGTGCACTTTGGGCTAATTGTTTTTAACGAGTTATTAAATTTAATGAGAGTTTGCTCCGGTTGCTATATACTTGATTGCCGCGTGGATTGAGAAATTATCAAATTTCCGTTTTGCCACAGAAAGACCTTTTTTCCCCATTTCAGTTACAATGAAAATATCATTACTTTACCGCGAACCAGAGTGTTTCGATATATTTTTATTATATTGTTTATCGTGAAACCGAAACCTCTCAGTTCAGTAGTGTTAATTTAAAAAACACAATAAATTTTATTCAGAGAAATAAGACCAATATTGGATACGAAAACAATTCTGTTCACTTTTAAATAAATAGAATGAAGCTGTACATACACTTTGTACGAAATCAACTTCGAACAATAAAATTATTGCTGTACGCTATAATATATACTTTGTGATTTTCTACGTATTTATATGTGTCTCTTTTAAATTAACAATGAACTCTTAGTTCACAGATTTCAAGTCATTAAATCCGAACTCTTTAGAAAGTAAAATCCGTTCTTCCTGCATGTGACATGCGCGCGCTCGCACAAAATCAACCTAACAAAAAAACAAGCTTAAACATTACAATATTCCAACGAATTCAGGGATTCTCTACTTACATACAAATATAGAGAAGTGGGAGCTGGCGAGAGATACGTCGAAGAGTCGCAGGCGAAGCGAAATTCAAATGTAAATTTTCCCTTGCGGAAGCACGAGAGAGAGAGAGAGAGAGAGAGTGCAAGCAAGTAAGGGTTGTATATATGTAGAGGTGAGGGTAGAAGAAGGGAGAGTTGGCACTACACTGACGTAAGATTACGCGATCGAATCTGCGGAGGAAGATAAATGTAAGGTTCGCATGTAATTTCGCAACGTGAACGAAACGAAATAAGCGCACGAGGTGCACAGGAGCGAGTCGGGTTGGCTTTACGCGGCCTCCCTCGGACGCTCGCGAATTCAGTAGAGAGAGGGGGGGGGGGAGATTCGATCGACAGATTTCACGAGCTGCTTGTTTGATAAAGAGACGCGGTATACGCACGTGGAGCGTGTTTCGCGCGAGGAAGCTCTAACGATGTTTCGAAGACTCGCTTTTCTATCCTGAGTTGTATATAATGTAATTATGCTCTTCTTTTTGGTAATTGGCTTGACCTTTGGGTTTATGCTCTTTCGCAACTATTACCAATCAATTCTGTTATCTTACGAATTGTAATTTTCATTACGAGACTATATATTGTGCAGGATTTCTATCGACAATGTATCAAAAATACGACAATATAGAACGTACCTATTTTGAAGGTTTTTCAGTTTTACTTCAAAGAGTGAAACATTCGATCGTTCTAACACAAGAAAATACAGTGAAATTCAAAAAAATAAAGAATCGGTTTATCAATAAGCTCATCGTCTCGAAATCCGATACCGTTGTCGACGCCGCACTATAGAGGTAACCACCACGGGATTACCGAACGAGTGCGAGTATCAAGGTGCACTTATTAAGAAAGACACCTGTGCAGCTCGCCGGTCATGAACCGCGCGGCTCGCGCTATTACATATACATCTCGCATCATATATACTCGAGAACATGTTCCCGTACACACAGCGGATTCCTGTAAAAACAAATTGCTCACCTTCGGCACCGAGGCTTTCTCCTCTCCTCTCCGCGCGACCGAGAAAGCAATATGAGATCGTCTGCGGCGGTTGTTACATCGGTTTCGAGCAAAAAAGTAAAAGAACCGATCCGAAAGTCGCGCGTGTGTTGTATATGACAGTTGCGTAACGGCATTTCATATATGTATTATAAAGTGTATATCCTCGTCTCTTCGAGATAAATTCGGGCCTAATTGTTCGCGATAAGGAGTTATGTGCACTTTGATTTTTCGTTAAAAAATAGTTTGCTTTTTTGCTCAGTAGTGTATAGTTACGCATGCGAGGAATACGGGACGGACGGAGGGGGCGAAATTAAAGTTGTCGGCTTTGATATTCCATAAATATGGAAATTTTTTTCTTACGCATACCGAAAGGAAGCGGTGTTCGCCAACTCTGCGGGCGTGTATCGATTTATGTAGAGGCTTACCTGCAACATAAAATATATAGTAACAATCAGTATACGTAATATATAAGGAATATGCGAAATTGCTATACGCATTGATAAGTAATATAAGCTAAATTCTCGTGCCCTTTTCGTTTCTTAAATAATTTCTTGCGAGTGCTTGTAAATCAACAACTACGGAGTCATACCCGGAAATTTGACTTTCAGCAGGCGTAGGACAATTTTCTTCATTTCTTAAACTCAATTTACATAAAACAGTAAATAAATTTAACGACTCTTTCTCGATAATTTATTGTTTTGCAGGTGCATATGACAAAGAGCGAGCACTTTTCATATAAGCCCATGATTTATTAACAAGGACGGATGAAGAAATCCTAGCTTCAAACGAGTGATTTCTCATTCCCTAATCCCTAAAAACATTTATCGATTCTTATCAAATATTCATATAAAATCGATAAAATATCCTGCAAATAAATCGCATTTTATTATCCATCGCAAAAACGCAGCTACACGCGCAGCCGTATACGCATACATTATTCACCGTTACATCATTCGCTATATACTTCAATAAACCCGTCAGAGAATCACAATCGTTCGTGTTTACCTTTCTCACAACAAAGCACTAATCGCTTATTAATTTGAAAAAAAGAAAAGGGGGGGGGAGAGGAAAAGTTTCGCATGAAATTAAAAACCGACATAAACAATCGCCTTTTAATTACCGTCACCGAAACACAACGGCGATTATGAAAGCACGACTTGCTCTCCATGCCCCCTCTCTTCTCCTCCTCCTTCCGCGCAGCCAACGCAAAAAGAAACAGCAGCAACAACGGAGAAAAGAGAGAAACAAAAGAATAAGAAGAAGAAGAAGAGGGAAAAAAGGAGCTCGCGAAAAGGAAAAGAGAGAAGTAAGGGGGTTGAAATTGCCGTTGTTAAAGCGAAGCGCGCACCGCTACGGGGGTGGGCTGAGAGAAAGAGAGAGAGGGGAAATAAGATTGAATGTCTCGGCGAATCGGTACTGCGAGCGCAAAAGGTAAAAGTTACCGCGTCGTTAAACTTGCGCGATGCGGCGTACGACCGTATAGCAGCCGTCTCTCTCTCTCTCTCTCTCTCTCTCTCGCGGAGAAAGTACAAAAAGAAGGTGGAAAAGAATAGGCGAAAGAGAGAGAGAGAGAGAGAGAGAGAGAGAGAGAGAGAGAGGAGGACCGCGAAAGAATCGAGGAACAAAGAAAGAAAGAGAAAGAGAAATAGAGAAACGCATAGCAGAGCTAAGAGGACAAATAATTGTGACTTAATTAGATAGAGGTAGAGATATTGGGAGTACACGAGAAGAAGTATAAGGCCGTGAGTTGTGAAATAATAAAAGACGCGCGCGCTTCAAAAGCCGATTAATTTAATGTGTTTGCTGCGTTTCAAATTAATTCTTACTGACGCTACAAGCTATAAGGTTTGTGAATAAAATATCCTCTGTGCGGTTGGATGTATGTATTTAGAAGGGAAAGCAAAATTATCGGGTACTTGTGAAGTAATCAACATATCTTGAGTTTATTTCCACTCCGATATACGGACGGTATTTTGATTCTACAGTAGGGCATGGCTTGTAAGTATCCGATATATGTATAAGTACGAGCTACTTTATATACGTACGAGCTGAAATTCATCAATTGACAAGCTGCTTTCAAATACGACGTAAAAGTATGTTCTATTTACATTACCGTTGCGCATATTAAAGTAATTACGAGCAGGGCAGTGACACGGCACTATATTTCCATATCGCATCTTTAAAACATTAACATGTATCTTTAAATTAATTAATTAGTTTAAAACTACTCTTAATTGGTGCAATATTAAGAATGATATAAATTTGAGGCAGCAGGTACAGAAACGAGGTCGAAACACGCAAAGTAACAACGTCCTATATATAAATGTTGCAATAATGAAATCATTGTTTGTTATTCAATTTTGAAATCAGTTTAAAGTTACTATTTTATATAGGAGCGCAGAATTCGATTTGATGTTTTGCATTATAAATGTAGTTAAAGTAAGAGCCAAGATCTTTTTTCCGGCAGATAGGTGAGGGCATAGAGGAGCTCAGTTCAGCAAGCATGATTATGATTATTATACAGTCAGAAAACGAAAGAGACCTCATCATCAATTTTTAAACGTACCGCGGGATGAATTCATAGCTGCGGCGTAAAATTAATGTCTGATATAACGATAAAAAATAATCCTCACGATAATCCGATTCAATGAAACTGCGGTAATCCTCTTAAGGTTAAGTGAAAAAGGATAATATACATCGAGCAATGGGTGGAGGAGTAGGAAAAGGAATTGAAAAACAATGTAAAGAGAAAAAAAGGCTAATAAATACAATTGGTAAGGACAAAGATAGAAAACGAGGAAAAGCAATCGGAGTAGGGGGATCGAGTAGGACGAGAAAGGGAAAGAAAGGAAGGAGAGAAACAGGAACGGCGAGCCAGATAAAGAGAGAGAGAGAGAGAGGCGGGGGGGGGGGGCGACAGCGAATATCGAGGAAAGGATAAGAAAAAGGACAGAGAGAGAAAAAAAGAAAGACTGAGATATAGCTAGGCCTGGGGAAGGGGAGGGAAGGGTAAATGGACTTTAGCCCAGTTGGCTAACACCCCGTGAGAAATCGATGGTTAATGTACAAAGTTGACACCGTTACGGGGCGCATTCCGAAACTGCGACGAACCCCTGCCACGCGACTCGCTCCGAAGCCTCTGCTCTCACCCTCTCTCTCTCTCTCTCTCTCTCTCAGTCTCTGTACTATATATATACCTGTACATCTCGGTTCTTAGAGGGAGATGTACATCGGGCGAGCAGTTGAGCGTAAACTTCCTACACTGATAATCTCTTGCTTTATTAGTATACGAAATATGTAAGGACAATTTTTTATCTTCCGCGTAGCTGCAGAGTCTTCTAATATCGAGTATTGCTTTATTCTAATTTGCTAAGTAGTTACGGTCGGAAAAAAGATAATGATTTTATTGCATTATCAAATTTCTGTATGGAGAGGAGAGATATAATTAAAGTTACTATTGATTAATCTGATATGCTTCTAATTATAGCTTTAGAATTCTTGGAAATCATAAGAAGAACTAATGTTTTTTAATTAAGATGATTAAAGATTAAATTATACAGTCAAAAACCGATACTTTGTTTGCAGGCGTTAATCAGTTATTACAGGTTGACTTAGTAATGAAATTCAAATTAAAATTTTCTGAATTTTTCAAATTACTTGCAAATCTTATATATCTTTCCAGAGCAGAAAAAGAGCTGTACAATTTTCGCTGGTATATAATTAATTTTACAGAAATAAAGTTTCTCGCGAAGGCCGCAATCTTCCTCAAACGCATAAAGAGTCCATTACGTATTCTTCAAGTTTTATCATCGATGTAACAGACATAAGAAGTTCAAATATGGTAACGCGACGGTATACGCGATGCTCAAACAGGTATATGACTATATGACGTCACGGCGAAAATAAACCTCTTGACATATCTCATCAATATCATCTCCACTTACGCGCGAGAAAAAAAAACAGGGAAAACATGTCATCTTCTCACCCAATAATGAACCAATCGCTACTCAACTTGTTCCAATCCTTCTTGAGTGATCAACTGTATAAAATAAAATGCGTTCGATTAAAGAATAAACTCATCTTCCAGCGTATCGAGAACATTATCGAGCTTGTCTAACCGAACCAAGCGCGAAAACGTTGATTAATGAAGTCGAAACATTTTCACTCGACCCTTTATTTTTCGCGAGCTCCTCTTTTTTTCCTACCCTCCAACCGTACACACACTTTCCGCGAACCGGCGTGAAACTTGTGACCCGAAGAGGAGGAGATGGGGAGGGGGGGGGGCCTTTATGTAAATACTAAAGTCGTTAAGGAGAATATTTCTTTTAATTTTATTGCCCCACTCGCGAACGAAAATCCCTACGTATACTTGCAGGCAGCTTTTGTAATAACTGTTTCGCGTAGTAAAGTTTTCGCAGGCGCAATTATTCGAACTGTTTCTTTCGAAATATGCTTGTAAGCTTTATACATATATATACATATATATGTATATGTATATACATATATATGTATACATACATAATCTTGGCTGCGTATACGCGGAAGAATTATGTAAAAATACTACTTTTACCGATATGCATATGCTGATAAACGCTTGTATAGCTTGAGAACTTTTCACTTTTGCATTTAAAGAGGTTTCCGTGACTGATATGCGCTTGGATAAATATACGCTTGTTAAATTTTAGGCAAATCAGGTCATTTAATTTCTAGCGCTGTCCCGATGTGCTTATCGAATATGCATAATCTGTATTGATCTATATTGATCTGTATCGACCTATATTAATCTAGATTGTAAATTAAAAACTAAAAATTCTATTTAGGAAAATGCATGCGGTAGTTATATTTTGAATTGCAAATTATTTTAGCTTTTCTTGCGTATTGATCGTATATGGACACGCAGATATTTTTGTATACTTATATATATTGATAATGGAGAATAATAAATAATAAAGATTGTGGCATGACTGAAATATGTAAGTTTTTAGCGTTTGCAAGCTTACTGGAAAGTAACTTAATTGTCAAATCATCAAATCATCAAACTCTCAATATTATAAAACATTTGCAGCTACTATGCATAGAAATTTTTTTAAATATTCCGATTCTAAAGGCTCCATTGTGTACATAATCGATACATCCCGAACGATTTTTTATCCTTCATTCTTAACGTTAAACTTTAAAAATACTTTCATTTAAAAGCGGTTAACTTTTCCAACTGTTGGTACAAATCAGAAAGTTGAACAAAAGATTTGTGAAATCACGGATGCTAATAAATGCAAACATTTGCCTTATACCATATCCGGCATGTATCCACTGTCATCTCCTTCAAAGCAGCGATGAATTTCTTCCAACTTTCATCAAATAACTCGTTTCCCAGCGCAATTTCTTCCGCCGCTCGCGGAATCGAAGCAATTCTTTAAATCAGCATTCCCGCATAACTCGAGAGAACCCACGCTCGAAAATCGACGTGCCGCGCACCGCATTGCACAAGCAAACAATATAACGTAACGAAAAGTAAGGAAAAAAAAAGAAGAAAAAAAACCAGTGTAATATCGCAGGCATAAAGAAGCGGACCGGATTGGTAGGTTCGTTGGCGCGCGCGGCAACAGCAATAGAAATTGCGTGTATCTTAGCGCGGCGGCAGCGCGTTTACGTCGCGCGACAGCAGCAGCAGCGGAAAGCGCGGAAAATCGTCATAAAAGTCCGCGTGCGACGCAAGGGACTGTATAGCCGGGCTGCGCCAGCCGCGGAATTAAACTCGGGCACTTTTTTTCGCCGACGGCTAAGCGGCGGGAAAAGGAAAAATTTTTCGAGTAACAGAGAGGTACAACAACAGAGAGAGAAAGAGAGAGAAATGGTGAAAGAAAGAGAGGAAGAGAGGAATAGGAGGAGCGCCTTTCCCTCGAGTGGCACAACAAAAGACGACACATCTTGCGCCGGGGCTTGGGCGCGCGCTTGTGGTGCACCCACCGGGTTGGGAAAGCGAGAAAAATGCGGCCCCCGTAACTCGCATTTTCCTCCTCTCGAGCGAACGTAAAAATGACATACATTTCCTCTGGATTTCTCCTAGGCCCCCGCACGCGCCCGCGCAACCGAGATACAGAGCTCCCCACACACACAGACACACACTAACAGGGACGCGCGTATACACATTTCTTGATTTGCTATCTTTGAAAATAAGAAATAAGACCGGGCGCTCGCGCGGAGGTGCGCATTACGGCCCGCCCAGTGAGACGAAGGGCCGAGATATATACATTCTTTCTCTCGCCTCTCTCCTCTCTCACTCTTTCTCATTCTCTTCTTCCCCAGGAGCAGCAGCAGCGGCGGCAGTAAGTTTACAGAGACTACACACCGTGTGCATGTGCACTACATATACGCGTGCAGTAGTAAGCCTGTGTATGTGTGTGTATGTGCCGAGAAAATGCAAAATCGATGCCGGAAATATATGCATCGTGATAACCGCATACTGCCGCTCTGGATCTGTGTGTGCGTGCGTGTGTGTGTGTATGTGTGTGTGTGCCGCGGTGGTAGTAGCATTTTCCTTTTGCGGGGGGGGGGCAACCCGATGCTGCTGCTACTGCCTCGCATTTCTCGGAATGGCTCGATGAATAATAATTTTCAGACCGCCGCGGAACGAGAGCGAGAGTGAGACAGAGGAGGAGAACGGAAGGAACGAGCAAGAGGTAGAGAAAGAGAGAGAGAGAGTGAGAGGGGGGGGGCACTGGAAGATAAAGAATGCGCTGATTTTTAAAAATCCAAATATTCTTATACCCTACTTCCATATATACCGCGAATTAAGAAAATTCATCACGAGCCTACGCATCGGTAAAGGGAAAATATATATATATATATCTCGAAGGTTTCGTCTGTATGCGAACGTGGATGGAAAACGCGTGGAGTTTAGGATCGCGCTCGTAATGAATTTAATATAACGTTGTTGTTGCCGCGGCGCATTAAAATAAAGACGACTAATCCTATCGCGCGGGTGGGGGG
>UELV01174709.1:0-11749 GCA_900490015.1 Megastigmus stigmatizans | reverse complement strand
CGTTGGGGCGGCCAGTAAAGTTTATACTGCAAACCAAGATTTGCTGCGGGGGCCACTCAACGCTCCACTACTCCTCGTTCCCATTATTATTTATTTTATTCCCGAGCTTTAGAACGTGCACTTGGACCGTGTTGGCTTTTCCTGCTTACACTTCCTTTCCCTTTTAACCTTTACTCTATTAATTAACTTACTATCAACATTTTCAATGATTATAAAGCTGCTTACATACTAAAGCGCAGTTTATTTTATACATCGGTAAAGTGTAAAAAAATCGAGTTTGAAAAGGTACAAGAGCGACAAGTTGCGCAAGACTTGTTTACCGTATAATATAGTGTTGGCGCAACGTTTGCTAAATGAATGTAAAATTTCGCGAAGTTTGTACGCCGAAAATGGCATACGTGTATATATCTTTGGTATAAGTTCATTATGACGTTAACCGGTTACGTAAACGGCAGTTTTGGGTGGCTTTTCGTACAGCACCGAAATCATGTATGTGTCTTGCTTGCAAAGTATACGAAAATCATATATTAATCATCACCAAGTGGTTATAATACAGTTAAATTTTTTATAATAGAATAAATCTGATATTAAACGTTATAAGTAAAGCATTAAGAACTAATTAGTCTAGTCAACTATAAGATTGTAATTCAAAATTAATAAAACTATTGAAAAAAAAAAAATAAAAACTAAATTAATTCAATGCATTATTTCGATGAATAAAGCTTCATAGATTTTTAATATTAATATCCATTTGCTTCTACTAATAAGGAGATGACCAGACATCCAGGACCTAGATGTTCTTGTAACTTTCATGTTCTTGACGAATTCATATCGATTTTATACATTAGTGTATAGCTATATATACTATAAAAGAATATATATATATATATATATATATAGAGATATACATTATGGTCATAGTTTGCACAAAATGTAATTCCTAAAAGTTTCAAGAAAATTCAGGTCCCGCATGTTTGATCATCTCCTCGTTAAGTAATTATTATACGTTAATTTAATCGATAATAATATGTAATTGATTATTCTGGTAATTATTTGAAGCATGTACTTTTTAGGAAATATTATTGTTTTTATCCAAACAGTGCATAAAAAATTCGTGCAATAAATTGCGAATTGAAAAATTTATTTAATCAAATACATAATGTACCATAACGTGCGCAAGATATTACAAATCTCAAAAATGAATATATAATATTATTATTCATCCGTGTTGATGAAGTAGTAATGGAATATACAATTCCAAAATGCTTTACATGAATATGCAAATATTCTCGAGCGTATATGTACTACACTAAACTATTCTGAGTTTGGATCTAAACGCAAGCCACGAGTGTTTATTTGTACGTAAAAGTGACGATCGGACTATTAATATACGCAGTGGGTGAGTTTTGGTTAAATGGCGTGTGCTAAAATTATTTGTCAAACACTGCAAATTGCTGGGGGGTGAACTAAACGAACTTGTTGGTCGCGTTTATCCGAATTCCGAATCGATTTTTTCTTCCTTCGCAAACTAAAGCGTCCGAGGATTTAGTTGTTTTTTCTCGATCTAGATAGTCAGTAACGTAAGTATTGTTCTATATTTGTCGAAATCTACATATGACATCTATTTTGAGCATTGTCTAAAAGTCGATGATTAGTGAAAATTAAGCTGTTTGAAGAGTGAAGAGTGTTGAAGATGTGGCTTGATTTATTAAATGGCTTTTGCGAGAAAATAGCGTGATAAAACATTAAATCAATTCTATCTTGCAAACGTTTGAAAATGTAATGTTGAATTTGGAATGTGAGAATTAATCAGCTGTTAAATAAAATTTCGAAGAGTAATTTCCTATATACCAAAGTAAGTTAGTAATCGTCTAGTTTTAAGGATCGCGGAACATTTAAACAAAAAATTTTTTTACTAACAGCAATTTATACTTCAAGATATATAAAAAATCTATCGTATTATAGATATTGTAACAGAATAGACTAAATATTTAAAATTTAATAAAATTGTCCAGCAATATGAAAATCCAATAAATCCAAATGAATATTCGAAAGAAAAGCAATTACCATCCACCTCTTTCGTGCAATAATTATAATTTAAAGGGTTTTAAAAGACTTTCCATGTCCTACTTCACACAGCTGCATCCAGCCATATAAGTTCTTATTACCTTTCTACTTTATCTTTTAGCGAAATTTTACTCGTATGTAAAAGATTGAATTTTATGAGTCTATGGCTGCGTATCACTTTTCTACTGGAATATCATAAATACTATGCCACATAATCTATATCTCAATATTACGTTGTGCCCTTCGTAATAATAATGAAATATGGACATTTTGAAATGTTTCGTTCATTGCAAAATGTTACCGAAGCGAAAAACTATTCTTGAATCAAATTTTTAATCAAGTTAATAATGAATTATTTGCATTGAAATTTTGACTGCTAAAAGAAAATTAACATATTCCACACAAATGGTACAAATTTAATTTTGCACCAACACGAAAAGATATTTCGACAAGACAATCATAAAAGAAGTGAGAAATGATTTTACAGACCGTCGCCAAAAATTCCGGGCGAGTCGGGAACGAAAGATCCACTATACCGAGGCGTCGGCGACGAGTACACGACGACAGTAACAGCGACGGAGAGAAGCGCAGAAAGGGCTTCAAAATTGCGCTTTTAGCGATGCGTCGCGGTGCGACTGTGAGACACGAGAGAGGCAGAAAGACGAGAGCAGAGAGCGAGAGAGAGAAAGAGAATATGCGATAAAACAGGAGAGCGAGAGAGAGAGAGAGAGAGAGAGAGAGGCGCTTCCGTAAAGTCCGAACCAGACATTAGAACGCTCGAATTCAACGGGACGCAGCAGCAGCAGCAGCACGGCACACTCTCGCTTTCTGTCTCTCACTCTCACTCCAGCTTCCCTCTTTATCTCACCTCAAAAGTGCCTGACGCTCGCGAGAGCCGTTTGCCTCGCCTATCGTCGTCTCTCTCGCTCTCTCCCATTGTTTGTGGAAAGTTTGCCGACACCGATTTCTCAACGCTTCAAAAAACACTACACGGATGGTTCGTCTCTGTTTTTTTTTCAAGAAATTTTTGTTTTCTAAATTAGCTACGTGACACGATTTTTTTATGGTACTCATCCAGTTTTAATTAGCTGTCGACTGCTTATCACTACCAGATATAGTCACATAGTAATGCTTCCTTGTTTATCAACGTGGGCTTTTTTTACCTATTCTATACATCATACTTTTTGTCATCATTAAAAAATACTTATAATTTATGCTCTGTTTATTGTGACTTTTCATAATAATTTGCACAAGTGAAGAATATACATACAAACAGATGTCGAACTGGCATATGTGTATAACTTGTGTGTTGACTTTGTAAGTGTTCAACTTCAGCGGTATCAATATTTTCTACGAAACTATACAGGTCCCTTATTTCTTTAAATCTCACGATAAATTAATAAGTGAATCCCACTCATATAAATGTACGATGACTTGAAAGGAATTGCGATTACCCGCAAAATTATCATATTTTGGTTACACCCAAGAAAAGCGGACCTTAAACTTGTAAAAAATCAATTGTCGTATACCTTTTGAAGTGGTTTTTTTCATGACAAACCTATAAGGAATAGTGTATGAGATCATTAATAGCAGTGTCTCCGATTCTATTGAATGAGTTTAATTGAAAGGCGGGGACTATTTATAAAGAAAGATTCAAGTTTATTCAAGTATCAAAAGTTCATTCAATGAGTCTCGACCCAACATAAATTGAATTCCTTATCAACACTCTCCTTTTCATAGCACTTTTCCTTAATCCCACTATTACAATTTAAAAATACATCTCTACTAAACTTTTTATCTCTAGTACATTATTCGATACAAAAATCCGTTTGTATTCCAAGTGTATAATAAGAAAAGTCCAAATGTATAATATTCCAACAGACATATCCATCGAAACAATTAAGTGACATCAGAATTTCAATAGCATACGCATAATCATATTAGTCAAAGATCATTCCTCAACAACAAAATGAGCAATACTCACTCGTAAGCGCATCAGGGTCTCAATGAGCTATAGAGCTGCTCAGACGCCATATATAGTCTCTGGCCACGTTTAATGATAAGCGCGCGCATTCAGGCTCCCACTGTGTTCGACGGCTGTTAACGAAATTACGCGCTAAGAGCGCCTAAGCGCGCAGAAAGACCTAGGCGCAGAGACAGTGAGCATATAACTGTCATGGGTCTGAACACATCTATCTATGCTGTCGCAGCTCAATAGGCTTATATACATAGTCTCTTGCTCTCTCTCTTTCTCTGTCTCTCTTGGTGGCATAACTCGTTCGTCTAGAATCGAGGTCGTGCGAAGGGGGTGTCAAGTATGTAATAAGACATTCTTGCTCTCGTAAAAAAGTCCCATCTCCGTCTCGGACACGCAATAAGGCATAAATGCGGCCATGAGCGAGGGAGTGAGAGGGAGTATAAAGCTACGCGCCGGGAGGGATGGCGAACGCGTGCAATACGTTCCGGGGCTCTGCGATATTCTCGTAATTAAATATTCACCCTCGTAATTTTACCTAACGCGTGCGCGTGTGACAGTACACGCGCGCGTACTAGATGGATATAGGAAGATGACGCGGTCGAATGAAGATGATGTCCGCATACTGGAATTCCACTCATTTCCTCAGCATTTTCGTGCATTCGCTCGTAGTTACAATGATTGCGCGGGGTTGTTTAGTGTCGGCGCGTCGCCTAGAATTCGCGATCAACCTTCTTTTAATAAACCAGGATTTTTATAACGATTCCAAGATTATTTATATACGGTATAAAACGAAGAGAGACGACTATCACAGCTCTGATGGATCGCAAGTATGACCTGATTCAAAAATGTTTAATCTTCTCCGGCCTCGAAATTACTTTGTTAGCGCGCTGAAACTGGATCTCGAGTCTTTTTACTTGAATCGCGAAAGAGAGAGAGAGAGAGAGAGAGACAGAGACAGAGAGAGCTGCCTGCGCCCATAAGGGTGGAACTGTTATTTTTAACGAGCGCAACTCGACCACCGCGACCAATAAAACTTGCGCAACGCAAAAAAGTAGAGAGAAGTGGAAAAAAAGGGGAAAATGCTCGGTGCGTTAAGGGGAAGGTCAAAATCGTAAGTAATTGTAAAAGTCCCAGTGCGGAAATTAAGTCAGAGCTCTAACGGTTAGCTTCTCGAAAACTGCCGGCTTCCTCGCGCTTTCCTTCCGCGCTTCCTCCTCTGTTTTTCCTCCTCCTACCTCGCTACTCCACATTTTTGTTTGCATTTTACGCGCTTTCTTATTTTCCAGCTTCTTTCACTTATACCTCTTTTCTCTCTTTTCTCTCTTTTCTCCTCTTCGTAACCTTCTCTTATAACGCGTTTCCTTGATATTCTGGACGTCATTTAACTATTTCCTGTTAAATATGCGTGTACTAAAAGATATTCATCATAATTGTAAATAATTTAAAGGTTTAGGATTATAAATTTTTAATTATTCTACTTGTTTTACTTAAATCTTGTATTTTGCTTGACAAATAATACTTTATTCTGTTATGGAATTCACTACTTATGGAATGGATCTATAACCTATCATTTACATAGTATAATATCACTTCTGAGAGTGTTGAAAAACTATTTATGAAAAGCCAGTGTCTTGACATATTCTTCTGTTGCTACTTGCGTGTATAAAGTATAGAATATGATCAAATTAATCATTTTTCAAACATTCTCCGTAAAATAAGAAGATTAATTTTTTAAATTAAAAGTATATTTATAAGCAAGTAATAGTAATAGGTACCATACACTTGAAATTTCAATGGAAGCCAGTGTCTGAGTTCTCTTTATAAAAACAAACGGTCCGATATCACCAAATCAACCTTACGTCTTTGCTATAAGTTTTTAACATAAATCGACGCGAACCCCAATGTGCACCTCCGAAATTCTTTACCGAAGCTAATGAAAAAAATTAACAATTATATCAATCGACCAATCCATCCCAGCTTCTTCCCCATGGCACTTCAACTTGCTCGCATCTTCCTTCACGCTCTTGCCGCGCCGCCTTCCTTTTGCCTCGGAGCTGCAAAGCAAGGCGGTGCACGCCAAGTGGGTACATAGAAAAATTAAAGTTTCGCGGGCTCGACCCCGAACGAGCCGAGGCTAGAGTAAAAAGGAGCGAGTGAGAGAGAAGACGAGGTGAACACGTTAAAAGTTTAAAATCGCTCGCTCTATCCCACCAGCAGCATCAGCAGCAGCAGCACCGCGGCGGCGGCGGCGGCTCGGCGTGAGAAGCTTTCTGGAAAAGCGATCGACGAACTTTATCGATGGCTTTCGTCTGAAAACTTTCGATAAATCTCGCCTGGCCGAGCAAAGGAACCAACAAGACGAAGAGAGAAGAGAGTGTGTAGCTCGCTAAAAGTCGCGCGCGGCGGGCGACGGATGTGCCGTCGCAATGAATTTTCCTTCCGCTCAGGATCGTATCTCTACTGTTGTCGACACGCGATGCGTCCAATTTTCCCCCTCTCGCACGTGCATATATATATGCACACGCAAAATATACACACAGAGATAGAGTGTGAGGTAGAGTGGAAGTGCGTCGAAACTTTTAATTACTCCGACCTACTACACGCGTCGATTTTTCCGCTGTTTTTTTCGTCCGAGGCGGGAGAGAGGAATGGCACACGCAAAAAATGGAATTTCACTCCAGGCTTTAGTCGTTTGTTTGGGGCAAGCTGAGAACGTTGCTTCGCGCACTGTGGTGCTTTTAACAATGCGCAAAATTCGATCTCTCTCTCTCTTTCTCTCTCACTCTGGCGCTCGCAGTGAGGGCCACTCGCTAACGTCCGGGCTAATTTTGGTATTTGAATTATTGGTTTTTGAAGTGGAGATAAAGAGAGGCGCCAAAAATAAGCGAGGCAGAGAAGTGCCATTGTTACCGTGTATTTTTGGTAAGTCCAACGTCATCCGATGTGTATTTGTGAGTCTATGCAGTTTTTTTTCCTATGTTCGGCCATCAGTCATCCTTCTGTGGACTGGCTTGTGTCTTTGAAGTGATTGAGTACTTTGGCCGAGTCAAAATTTATATCTTGAGGCCGTGTGTCGTTTACCCTCGATGGATTATGATGTTTTCGAACGAGGGATTCGTGGTCGCGAATTTTGGAAGAGTGCGGAAAATGGTAAAAACAAACGAGCTTGAGAAGTTTCGCCGAAGTCAAAACCTAAATATTAACGTAACCGAAACGAAGCTGTCTAAAGAAACAATTGTATCCTACCTAAACTGAAAATGGTATTCTCTTTTACCTGTTGATAATTTCTAAATTTTTCATTTCTATAGTCCCGATTAATTTTGTATTCTGCCAAGCTTATTTTTTAATAATATTTAAACCTTAAAGTGAATTGCTATTTGAATAATTGAGATATGGCATGTCCAGAAATTATGTTAATAAAATTTGAATATGCAAGTATTCTAATGTTCATCAGCCGATCGTATGATTCTATTATTCATGAACGAATACACATTATATCTATTATAGTATTATAGTATTTAACAATTATATTAAAAATTACGTTCTCCATTGTAAAATAATAAAAAATACGTGAATTCAAAAGTTTAAACTACTAATTTGGAACATTATTTTAAATTATGTGAGAGTAGTAAAATGAGATGTGGATGATTATAAAGAGCTTGCGAAATGAGAAGCCTAAACCTTTATAATAAAAATGAGATACATAATGTATGGAACATGAAAAAACATTTAATTTTTAAAGAATTAACCCCCCTACAAATGTTTAAAATGATGAAATTTCCTAATGTGCAGAAAAAATAAGTAAATAGTACAACGTGTACGACAGCGAATATAACCTTAAAAATATTAGCTGTTTTTACCTTTTATAGTGGAGATGGTTTTTGCTTTAAAAAAGAAAAACTCTTCAAGATCTTTTTAAGGAACTTCAGCGTTTTAATGACCAAATTGTTCTATTCTTCGCAAAATAGTTAAATACACTGGAAATTATTTTCCGTGTGGGGCTACTAATTCAAAAAGTCCAATTCCTTTCTAAATTATATAAATCGTCATTTATGTCTAGAATGCTAAACTTTGCACTGTTTCATAAGTCATCTTAAGAGGCCGATTATTGGGATTCTTCCTTGTAAATACCTAAGTATCGAATAATCGTTATTGCGGAAGTACCTATCTAAAATAAAACTTCGTTATCATTATTCTCCTTGAGTGAGATATCCTTTATTTTAGTATATTAAAAGATTGATTCGAGAGAAAACTTGAACAATCAATATTATCGCAAGTAATAGTAAGATACTAACCGATTCATAACTCCGTGCAATTGAGAGTTCAAAACTCACGATAAAAAAAATTATTGTATAACCCAGACAAGCGATAGATCGGCAAACCCTTTGATCGTAGTCTTAGGCTACTAACTGCCGCGCATTACGCCATCAGACTAATTGTTCCGCAAGATAAGCAACACTATTTTTACAACGACTCACAAATACGTTTACGCCAGAGGGTGAAAGCACCTCATCGTCAAAAAGCACGGAAATCCCCCTGGGTATACGCGTATATAGCTATAAGCGTAATATTAACGCGCGTATCTCTCTCTCTCTTTCTCTCTCTCTCTCTCTCGAATATTCGCAGCTGAAAATTTCATAATCGTCGTTGTCCTTGCTCTGTGTGGGGAGCTTATAAATGGCAAAAAGGAGCGATAAAAGGACAGGGAGAGCGAAAGAAAACAAAAGAAGCAAGAGAGGAATCCAGGCAGCCATTGAGGCGCATCGCCGGCTTCTCTCTCTCTCTCTCTCTCTCTCTCTCTATCCCTCTCTGCGCCCCCGTTAAAATAGAAGCAAGTAATTTATGTATCTTCTCGGAACGAGAAGAGAGAGAGAGAGAGAGAGAAAGCGTTGCTGCAGCCGAAGTAGCTTAAAACTTTGTATAAATAAGCGATGAGTGCGGGAGGCCCAAGTGCCGCGGAAAGATTCGCCGCTCTCTCGCTCTCACTCCTGCCGCAGCAGATTTGGAATCCTCCTACCCTCGCGTTGGTTAGCTGCTGCTGCTGCTACTGGCCGCGCGGGATCTGCACCTTTCCCTCTGCCAAAACGGATTATCTCTCACTCTCACTCTCTTTCTCTCCTTCATCTCTCGGTCTAGCGCATCTTTTCCTCACTATATACGTCCCATTCTTCGATCCTTTACGCAAATTCATCGCTATTAATCGTGTGAAAAATGTGTCGCTCCGCTCATCGAGACAGCGGGAACCAGTCGATAAAAATGCTACACGGATGATTATTTCATTAGGCTTTGAAGTATTTATCGCTCGGAAATCGCGTTTGACTTCTGAGGCTGATTTTGTCGCTAATTACTGCCATTAGCGCTATCGATTGTGAATCTTTCATGAGGTGTTTTGATCTGTGGCAATCAGAGCACATCGTAAAACATTTATAATTTACGAAAGGTTAGAATTTAATTGGAAGACCGAACAGATATTAATTTGTATGTTTACGGGACTACAGTCCATATATACTTATACGGAAGTGGCTGAAAGTCAAATAACATAATGCTTAATGTAATTTTAATAAGACCATTAGCCCGTAGGTTTTTAAAAGATTCAAAGCTGATTTTCCAACGGCTTTGAGTGCACTAATTGAGATTGCATTTAATCGCGGCTTTTATTTTTTCATTGCACCCGCATTTGTGAATTCACGCAATTTTCAAAGTTACAGCGGATATATAGAATAACAGGGCTGCAGCTGACGACCATTTGATCCGCGTATAATCGGTTTGCGCGCGTGAATGAATTTTTCATCGAAAATTTACGCAAAGTTCGCGTGCTTAATCCTGGGACATTGTGCTTTCGGCTTAATTTTTCATCGGTAGAGCTGCTGCGCGCGGTGGAAATTTTCGTGCTGCTGCGCATACACGCGGCGATGAAATTGCGGTGAAATTTTTATCAACCGCCGCAGTGATAAACTCGCGTGTAGAGAGTTTCACGTGTTGCAAAGAATAAATAAACAGTCATTCGGATTTGGTAGAAATACTTCGGATGAGAGAGAGAGAGAGAGAGAGAGAGAGGGAGAAAGAAACATCGATGCAGTTCGGCAGAAAGAGCCGATATACAAGTGTTGCGAAAAGCTCTTTTTGTTTTTCTTTTTTGTTTCACAGCCATACCCGTTTGAATTACAGATTTGATTTTCCGCAAAATTTACGGCTCGTCTGAATCCATAAAAGAATATAAAGGCGTAAATAACGAAAACGTTATTTTCTTCGAATATTTTTTCCCTCCAAAATTTACAATTTTCCTTGTTTACCCGCGTGAATCTCTCTTTTTCTCTCTTGCTTCTTTTCTCAAGTTTGCTTGCGTTCATCGATCGGAATACGAGCAGTTGCAATCGTTAAATCGAACCGAAATCCTTAAAGTTTTCTTTGAAGGGTAAATCGTAAAAAATGGCGGAACGGACGGGAGTCTGAAAGGAAAGTTTTCACGGCTCAACTGTAAAAGGTTACCTTGGCTAATCTACGCACAGTTTTACCTTTTTTTTCCTTCTTCTTCTTACTTCTCTCACCGTTACTTTCTCCTCTAAGTGTTTCCATAATCTTTTTAAAGAAACTTTACAATCAAGTGAATTTTAGTTTGCCGAGAAGAACACTTTATGAGAGCGAAAGAATTTTTCAGCCACTCTATCTGATATGTTTTAAAATTAGCAAACTGATCGGTAATTTAATAAACTTTGAATGCGGAGCTTTTCGGGGAAAAATGTGTCCGGGAACAGTTTACAAAAGTTTTTTTACGGTATAAAAACAAGGGGAAAGTTGACATTGTTCCGTTGAAATCGAACATTTCCATTACATTTTTCTTAACTTTTCCCATATTGTTTGGGGGAAAATGCATCCAGCTTTTCGAGTTTTCTATAAAGCGTAAAACTTTGAAACAGTCGCTCGTCTTCTTATTCTCGCAACCTGGATAAAAATATTCTTTAATAATATAATATTTAAATGCAATGTAATTTATGAAAAAGATTCCTCTTCTAATAAATAATGTATTTTAGCATAATTTCAGTTATATCTATCCGAAGAAAATATTAATAGATCTTATAATTATTTCTTACTTAATGTGAAACTTTATGCAAAAGTAATAATCGATGGTAATAGAGTTATTAGATATAGTAATAATTACACTTCCTTATTTTATTATCATAAAGCCGTTCCAAAGAAATTACTCTTTTAAAATAGCAAAATTATCACGAAGAAAGGTTAGTTATTTTTACAAAAGTAAAAGTGTCTCAGCCATGAGTCAAACCAATCCAATTTTACTATCCTGCTCCAATTCTTACGATCTACAACTCGGCGTTACAAGTAATACAATAAAAAATCTCAAATGTAATTTACACCCGCACATATGATGTATACACTATACCAAACATTTTCTTTTCCATCGCCCCCAGAGCTTTCGCATCGTTTAACCCATCTCGGAAAGCCCATACATCTTAATCATCCCTCCCTAATTACAATGCACTAACGCAATTATACCTCATACATCGAAAATGCCCATAGCAATTCTTAGCCATTAGAGATGTGTCCCTCCCTATATACCAAAGCTGCCACTCCAACCACCGAAATTACACATGAAATCCATCCATCCATCCACCAGCCAATAACCCGTCCGCGTGTCCACCCTCCCCCACTACTGCACACTGCTGAATAAGAAATAGCGAGCAGCAG
>UELV01174705.1:24032-46786 GCA_900490015.1 Megastigmus stigmatizans | reverse complement strand
GTACTAGTCTTCGCGCCGAAATATTACAAAGTGTTAGTCTTCGTAAGAACCGTCGATGTGAACATACATGTAACCTTAAAAAATTGATGTTTTATGCACGCTAAAGATTTTTGTGCAGAAATTTCACTCATAGAATAAGTTACGCATATTTAAGGCGGATTGTCACACATTTTGAGTGAGATTCCACATATTCCTCTAATTTCTTGAATAATAAAAACTAATAATGAAACAGTCACTATAATTATTAGGCGAACACTAGGTGGAATTTTGAAGGTTAATTGTTTTTATGGATTTAGTATTGCTCATTGGAGTTTTTTAAATTAATTAAATATAAATTTAAGTATTTTATTATTTTACTGCTGTTACTAGCAATATAATTTTTTAAAGCTAGAGTAAAACGGAAAAATTTTGAGCGTATTAAAGGTTAATTGACTTTTCGTTATCTAATAATAAACTTACTATTTATAACTGTATTTTTTGAGGTTAGAATACCTTTTTCGTTTATTTGTCCACACCCACCTCGTAACACACTTAATACCAAAACATTGATTAGTTACAATATACTTAAATATGTTGATACGATGCCGCCTCTGGTTATTCCTCGATGTTGATTCTCCGTGTTTGTTGTCCGCTGAGTGGATGATTATTGATGCCTCGTCCTAACCTGAAACAAAAAATACCGAAACTTTGGCTAAGAAAGGCCATCATCCTTCCAAAGTCAAACTGGCATTGCCATTGCCAGACTAAGCAATGCCACGAGCTGCGGCGTGTCACGGCTGAAATGGGCGAACCAATGCGTGATGACGCTGATCAGAATCATCGCCGCGCCCTTCATAGCAAACGACATTTGGCCCCAAAGTTTCTGATTGGATGAGACGTGTGTATGTGTGTGTGTGTGTGTATGTGTGTGAGTGTACGTGCACCAATTGCACTTTCAAGCGTCCAATGTAGTCAACTACTCATCCCTCCGGTTATGCTGTTAACCCTGCGGCGGTTCATTGCGTACTGACGAAAACGGTTACGGCTGTCTCAAATATATAGTATCTTTAGAATTACAAATGTTTTACATGTGTTCTATGTATGCGTGTGCTTGTGCTAATTGTGAGCCACATTCAAAAGTAATTAAAATATAGCGTATGTTCTGCTTATAATGGAATTCCTTGATTCGTAATTTTAAATTAAGTAAGCACTGGTATTAATCTTATAGATTTATATGGATCTGTGAGCAAAAAGAATTAAGTTTTGATACATTACTTGCATATTTCTATAAATTTAAAAGGGGTCAAATGGGCGTTATCATTTGTAATTTTGTATTTCTCAAGTATTATTTGCGAAGAAATCTTTATTTTAATAGATATTTTCTGTGTGTGCGTATGTGTGTGTGTGTATGCACACCAAGTGCACTTACATGAGTCCGTTGTATCCAATTACTCACCGGTGGCGATGTTAACCCTCCGATGATCAAAGGAGCTACGGTTGTGTGACATATGTAATAACGATTTCGATTTTTTTTACTCATGTTTTTATTTGCGTGCTCATTGTGTCCTACATTGAAATTGGTTCGGTTGTGAAATAATATCGTAGAATTTCAGAATAATTGCATATATTGTCCATTGTTATTGGATGGACCTCATTGAAAAGTTTTAGACCACATGACTAGCCGAATATTTGAGAAAAAGCTAACAGAAAATGACATATTTAACACAACTTTTATGAGAGTTCATATTTTTTCATCGTAAGTAATATCATTCTTGTTGCAAATATCGGACCTAATAAACAACTATGCATTGAACGTTAAATTATTTAAGTTTTTAAAAGAAATTAGAAATTTCTGACCATTGTAAAAAGATATTTACTGATAAAGTTGAGTATACATTTGCTTAAATTATCTTTTCTTCTTAAATAGATATCTTAAGTAAGCCAAAAATATGTAATTGATTTTTTATTACTTTATTTTTGTTATTGTAATGAATAGGAAGTATATGAAGATATAAATAAATTAGAATCATGTGATATCTTAAAATCTTTTATTATTAAATTTTTTGAAATAATTTATGAATACATTTATAACTCTAATAACAAATGTATATGTATATATTTATGTACATCGTTCATAGTATCAAGAGCTATTAACAAAAATGTTATTAACAGAAATTTCAGTTAACGTTTTGGCTAATGGTACATTCATAAAAGATGATACAAACTTTTATTAAATGAAATTTAATATATTTCAATGATAGATTGATCGATATTGCATAATAAATAATTATGTTTTTAGGAAAAATATTGTATATTTTTTGTAGTGTTTTTTTTATCGTTGGTAGCTCGAGTCTTTCACTTAATAAATGTGGTCAATAAGGAATCAACATTTTTTTAGGATGATAACTTGCAACTAAGCTGCAACAGTAAAACGTTCCTTCTTTTTTTTCTCTTAAAAATAAGTTTCTAAAAATTGGTAGAGAATTAGCAAAATCTTTAACTAGTAAATTCATCCAATAATCCTACTTTCCTAATCGATTTCATTATTATTCTTGGAACGTCAAACCTATGTAAAAATTAGAAAATATTAGAAAAAATTACATATTAAACCAGTATGATAATGATTCAAATTTTTTTTTTAGTACGTTAAACCATTATCAGCTACCAGAACAATTGGGCTTCCAAAATTTTTAAGATAAGTGATGAATTCCAATACATCAAATCTAGCTGTTACAGCTGACACTTTATTTTCATAAAAATACAAATCGCTATCAATGACATGAAGACCACTTACCTACCGCTGCTGATATTTTTGAAATATGCTGCGAAGGAATAATATACGTATCGAATTGGCATTCATCATCATAAGCAGCGATCTAAAAGATAAATGATTAATTGCTTCCTCCTAGAGGAAGTTTGGTAATAGTAAAAAAAAGTTTATTTAAAAACAAGTTAAACATGTGTTTTGAGGTTTTTTGGATCATGTTTTGAGGTTTTTTGGATGATTTTAGATTTTCATGAAACAGTTTTTCATATTTTGTATATAAAATAATTAATATAGGTAATCAATTGTATTTGAAAGGGCATAAAATTTGAATTAGCTATCGTATTATTCTTTTGTTATTCACGGAAAGATGTTTCATTTTTTAAATTATATGTCGGAAACTATGGAGCAAACAGATTTTAAAAAAATCCATGGTTGGAAAGCTTGAGTAAAAGTGAATTGATCGATTTAAAAATTTGTAATCTGGTTGTATTTTGCTATAATTTGGACGGTTTAAACTTTCGACAATTCATAAAACTCAGTAGTTTTCGAGATGTTCGAGATTTATTTGTTTTTTCCAAATTTTTTTTTATTGCTCATGTGTGGAGAACGGCCGGATTTTTTAAAGTCTGCAATGACTTAGTTTCTTTGATTTTTAACCATGTTTTGAAGAAACAAATATTAAAAAGTTTTCTTTTTTCTGTATTTTTTAGCGACGTTTATAATACTTCTATTTTTATGCTAATGATTACTTGGTTAAACAATAAAAAAAAAAAACTCCGATGGTTTTAGTAATCAATCTCCTTCAGAAATGTTCTATATCCATAGTTATAAGAATAATATAAACATGTTTGATACCAATAATTTACACAATTCGTACAAACAATTAATTGATAGTGTGGTTGTAAAATAGTTTTACGTATGTACTTTTATGTTGTGTCTTTAAGCTATATTGTATCACTATAAGAAATCAGCTCTAGTGTAATGTGTGTGTAAAAATTGTTCCTCTCTACCATATAATAAGGTATAAATAGACACGATGATCTGATATGTCAGATTTTCAAAATATAGCGTGGACGAGTATGCATCGAACGCGTGTTTATAATTTAATTGAAACTTGTAAGTTGCGAAAAAGTTTTTAAATATTGATTTTTTATGGTATTAATTTATTGTATTTATAATATTTGTGTAAAAAATTATTTGTTATTCTAGGTTTTTAGCCCTTCCTTGTCCTGTTCCGGACTATAACTAAAAAATAAAGTTGGAATTGACTACTTTATGTTCCATAAGGTGAAGAGTTTACTCAATAAAAACATACAATGTTAAAAATTAAATTTTTATAAAAATTTTTTACGTAAATAGACTTTTTTTTAAATTTATACACTATCAATATAAAATAGATATATGAATAATATAATACATGGTAATGATAAATTAGTTCGGAAAAAGCTACGTGTTTTTTTGTTTGGCCCAATTCCAATATTTCCAGTGATTTTAGAAATAGGAAATACATATGTAATTATTATAAATATTAATGAAGCTTCAATATTTATTATATTTGAAATATATACATATAGGAAGTAAAATTAATTTGGAGGAAGCTACGTGCCAATGAATTGGTAGCGGTTCTTTTACATGGTATAATGCACGACAGAAAGTATGATGTAATTTCAAGAAAAACAAATTTGTGAATGCTGAATTTTTATATCATAACAAGATCAATACACAGACAATTTTAATTCCGTATTTAACTCAAAATATTTAGTTCTCTTAGCAGTGCTGTATATATAAAAATTAGACTGCAAGTAAAACATTTGAAATCGGAAAAATACGTTCGTGAAAATTAACTTTTAAGGTGCTCTTCAATCTATTAAAAAAGCTCTGAGTGTTCCGTTCATTTTGACCCAGATTACCGTACAGCACGATGTTAACAAAAATTTGCCAACCTCTACTTAAAATTTGAGTACGCAACTATTGTGGTCGAAGAAAAGTAAGAGGTGGTTTTTAAAAGCCTGCGTGTATCTCGAATCGCTAAAAACTAAAGTGTTTCGAAAACGGAGATAGTCTGTTGACGCTCTCATCCCTCGCTTTTATATTCCCAACTTTATTCCGCGAGTCTCTGGCTGTTGAATTTTTTGATTTGGCATCATTCTCTCATTTCCGTTTAAAGCCTTGTCTCAAATTCCCTTTTATCTCGGCGCGATGCCTCTCTGTTCCCTCTTTCTCAAATTTCATCACTACTCCCTGTACTGCTTCCCTTTCATTCCCGACGACCACGCGCTACCTTTTTTCCCTACGGCAGCGCTCTGAAATATTGCCCTACCGTCATTGTTTGATTTTTTATTCCTCCCTCGCGGTGCATCACCGACAATTCGATGACGCGCTTATTACACACTATTTCGGAATTATGCTGTTCTCGCTTCCTTCCTCTCTCTTAGTTTGTATGTCTCTCACTCTCTCTCTCTCTCACTCTCCCTCTCTCTTGCTCTCTCTCTCTCGCTCTCTTTCTCTCTCTCACTCTTCCTGCTGTTATTTAATTTTATTCAAGTTTTACGTGCTCCGCGCAATAAATTGAACGCTTTACCAAGGCAGGCCATACATTTTCCGAAATAATCTACGCTTGCTGCTAATAATAACAATACGTCCGAGCAATAATATATTTGCGCCACCTAATGAAATTCGAAGCACTGTGCTTTTAAATTATCCTTGAAATTATTCGAAATTTAATTTGTATGGTTGTCAATTGTAGGCTAGATTCGATGTGAAAATCAACGGAATTTTCTGGGATGTGGAATTAATAACTCGCTGCATCTGCTTAGGTTATAGTGCAGCTGTGACGATTCAGTAGTTGGACTAATAGAAACAATCAATCAGCCGATCAATCAATCTCTTTTTCTCTTTCTCGCTGCTTCTTTGTTATTTGTTTTCTTCTCTCGCGCTGCCTTTTATGTATCTTTTCCACTGTCTACATTCGTCTATCGAAGGACCGTCGTGTTTGATCGGCGCTTCTTTTAAGATCGACTCACAATAGTTTTAACATTTGCCTGCGTCATCAAATATTTACAAACGCTTCGTCTGGTGAAATTTCTGTACCTTACACGTATTTTTTCTCCCTTCTTTGTTTTTTGTCCCCTCAATGCTCAGCGCGCGACATGCATGCGATTTCTCGAATTCATTTCCACGCTATTGCGGAATTTATTTTTGTGTCGGTGCCACCGCCTCTTCGTTTTGTAAAGCTTCGGTCAAATCCTTTTTCTCTCGGGTGTCGTTTTTCTTTACCGCCTTTTTTCAGATTCCCCGTTCGCTCGACGTCGATCACGGAATTTTCCATCGCTATCTGTTTAAAGTCCCTCCAATTTTCTCAAATTTTGCTCCTCCCGCCCCTCTGCCGCTATCGATTTTACTTCGCTATCTAAGTCTTTGCTCGAATTCCTTGTTTTGCTCTTGTAGCGTTACTCTTTTTTGAATTCCCTTTGTTCTAATCCCTTTTCTCACGCTGAAGCTCCATTCTTGTCAGCCTCTTTTCTGTCACCGGGAATTTCGCTAATTCCGGTGAAATACATTCCCCGCGTTGTGAAATTCATCTATTTATTTGTATTAAGCGCGAGCTCTTTCTTGATCTCGTAGACATTCATCTTTTCCAAATTGGTGCTAAAATACTTGTGCAGAAGTATACTTAATGGATTGACACTATCTATACCATTGTTTCTAATATAATTGCCATTAAATTTTCACGGCTAATTCATTCCGCTGCGAGTTTTATGCATTCTTGCGTTTTTTTAATTTGGGTTTTATACTTTTTGTCACTGCCGCACAAAAGTGAATATTAAAAAGTGCCGACGTCGGAAGTAATTAGCAAAAAACGTAGCTGCTTAAAGTGCAAAAAGAATAAATAATATTTCGAACAAAAAATATTGGTCTTCATTAAAACGACTATGTAAAAAGAAAGCCATATTTTAAGTGTCATATATATTTTTAGTCTTTGCCCCATATTTAAAATGCTTTTCGCAAAAAGCGCAAAAACAGATCACCTAAATTTAAAGCTCCGTAACGCTTTTTTCATTTTTTAATTTGCTGTCTCATAAAATTTGTTACGCTTATGTGGATTCTCGCAATTGTTTGCGAACTATTCATCAGATAAACAGTCACACTAATTCATTGTCATTAATCTACCAAAACATAAAAACGTCCGTAATCGTTCTTGCTTTACCATTACGTTGAAATCAGAATCAAAAGATTGTAAATTTTTAACGCACTTTGACGTGAAATTCCGAGTAATTTAACAATATTGCACTTTATTAATGTGCTTACAATTATAGCTTCCTCTAAAAAGAAGCTTTGAAATAATGAAAAAAAAGTTTTCAGATAACATTATATAGCATTTCATTAAACTGACAGATTTATGTTTTTAAAATGGACAACACTCAATAAAAGTATATAATATATCTATAATTTAAAACATTATATGTTAAATTCTATTACATAATTATTGCATTACTTTTAAAAATATAAATGTTAAAGTATAGGTAATTATGGCTTAATTTATGTATGAATTATACATTATTAAAAATTGGAACAAACCATTTAAATTTGAGGAAGCTATGTGCGAATGAATTGGCGGCGATTTTTTTCTCTCTAAATTTCTTGTACATTATGTATATTTACATCAGTTCATTATAGTTCACATAATCTTTTACGATATTTATATTATATAATCTAACAGTCCTTAACTTTTATTATCTTGCATCAATAGTACCTTTTAAATAATATATCTTAAATATTCGACTTTGAATGGATTTGAATTATGAACTTGCAGAAAAGCAAAAAAGCATCGATTTCAGTTAGAAATATTAATTAGGGAAACAATGATAAGCCACTGATAATCTCGCGGTAGAGTCGATTGAAAATATCGTTGAATCGATTCTTAGCACAACAATAAGCGCAATAAAATATTGGCAATTTTATGACCTGATTTCCAAGAAAATGCATCTGATCCGCATTCGATATCCAACCCAAATTCGAGCTCTTCACCTCGCTTAAATGCGCTTAGAGGAAGACAGCGCGAGTTGCGCATTACAAAGCCGTGGTAAAGCAGTTTCCCGAACCCCCGATAAACTAGTGGAAACAGTATGAAAAGTTAAGATCCGTGCACTCGGTATACCCCAGATTTATTTATGTACCATTATGTGCCTTGCCAGGATGGGATTTGAATGACACCCGCAGCGCAGTCAACGTAACTGGCGCGATCGCTTGACACATATTCGATGAATTCTATTATTCGGTCATAATCAATTTTTAATGTTGTACTCGGTAAACATGACTTTAGCTGCTGATAAAGCTCTGCAGTTTCTTCCGTTAACTTGATTTAACAACGGATTCTTGGAAGCGGAAATGAAATCTGTAAATGTATATTTTTATTGTGAGATTCCTTGAATATTGTTGAGGTCAATTTCCGTCCTTATCGTTTCGTATTGATAGAATATCTTAAAAGTAACGAACTGCTTGTTAATAACTTATTTAATAGAATTCAAGACAAGAGAGAAGCTCTGCTCAATAATCTAAAACGTCCTGAGAAGGCAATCGACTCAATTTTTAATGCTCAAAAGAATCAATATTTGGCAGTGACACTTCTTTAGGTGTGCACAGGGCCAACTGTACGCCGAGGTAATTGAAATTTGAATGTCGAGTCCTTTGATGTCCTCTCTTGCCCGGCCAATGTATTCCCCACTCATATAGCCGAGCAAAGGCCGTTTTCTCATGTAATATGAATTGCAGCCGGTGCGCAAACGCGATCAGCGGGCGCAATTTCGTTCGGTGCAGGATGACCGCGCTCGCCGCGGACAGACAGAAAGAGATCAAGTTAAGTTTCGCAATTTTTCTCCCACCCTTTCATTTAAAATCCAAAAGAGGCGGGCAATTTCCATTTCCATTCTCTTTTTCATTTCCTGCCCGCCTGTTTCCATTAGCCATTCATGTTATGCAGCCCCGGGCGTGTAACAAATCGGCGTAACATTATTTACTAATTTTTCCGATTCCTTTCTACTCTCGCGATTGCTATTCGACCCACTGTACTATTGTTGAAAAATTAATTTGATAAATTTCAATCCTCGAAAACACCGAAACTAGATTTATACAAGAATCAAGGAGTTGGAAATATCTTTCATCCCCAGATTCTCGTTATTACTGTGTTGTTACAAACTGCATCAGCCTCACGTAGCATCGCGAGGGCGATAATTTCATTCTAAACTCCACCGCCTCTAAACTTGCGGATGCCCTATTACATGATAGTGGTTTTATTTATCCGCCTCTATATACATATATACATGGGGAGCTGGCTGCAGGAGCGGCGAAGCGATTACGCTGATGCACTTTAGCAACCAGTTCCGCGGTATTAGTTTTCAGTATTGTGCCTGAACTCCTCACGACTTCTCTCGGCATTACCTCTGCATTATATGTACTCGCTTACTCTCCTTCTCTACCTCCTCGCCGCAGCTCGCTTATTTTTGCTACAAGTTGATCAACATTTACGCGTTCGCTTAATCCCACCTCTCTCTTGCACGCATCTATTTTAATTTTTTTCCCCAGTGCCGTACGTCCGACTTCTATCTCGCTTTCTCACACCAAAGCCCCAATACAATCTCTCTCCCATATCCCCTGCAAGCATCCCTCAATCCCTCTCTCTCTCTCTCTCTCTACGTTCTGCTCCGGTCGGCGCACAGCAGCAGTCTCTCGCTCCCTCGGCAGCCATCCCCACCATCATCGGGACTATCGCGTGTGCGCGCTTTCCTCTCTCTCTCTCTCTCTCTCTCCCTCTCTCTCCCTCTCTTTCTCTATCTGCATCTCCGTCTCGTTCGGTGGGGAGAGACTGGAAAGCGGCAAAGGGCCGAGCCGGCAGCCGACTGCTAGCCAGTGCATCTCGCGCGGCTGACTGCTCGTAGTCGTGGCGCGCGCCTCTCTCCTCCTCGTTGTATAGCACACACTTCATATATATATATATATATCTATATATATATATAGAGAGAGAGAGGAAGAGAGCGAGCTTGCACGCGTGGACGTGGAGGACAACAAACTTTTTAACAAGGAGTGCAGTCGGAGAGTTCTCAGTTCTTCTTGTGCATCCCGTCCGAGTGGGAGTTTGACTCATGTGCGGGACGAAGGGGTACAGAGTTGCTTCAGCCGTCTGCTTTGGTGCGCGAGTGTGACACGTCGCGAGTGTGCGCCGGAACTGGCTTTTATATATATATCTGTATACGGAGGTATATAGCGGTCGAGGAATCTCTGGCTGCAGCAGTGGAACGAGACGAATTCGGCCGGACACGGTGATGAGGAATTTAACGGCGGGGCCTTTAACGAGATCCATCGCGGATTCCTATCGCGATACCGACTATACCCTGGCTATCGAAGGTTAATGTCGTAGAACCGACATCGCTAGGTTTGTAGCCTTAGTTTCCTATATCTTCCTGGCCTATGGCCCCTAGCTCGATCTCTATGTGTGTGCGGAACCTGGCCCTCTATGCCAGTCTACTTTATGCGAACGCTTTATTTCCCTCTTTCCGCGCGGCGATGCTCGATAAATGTGTGTTTGCGTTCCGATACAAATGCGGCCACCGCGACACATTTTTCTCACTCGGTCCGCTTTATCGATGTAAATTGCACAGCTTCAAAGGCGGCTCTCTCGTTTCCTTTTTCTTTCGTTCGCGTATACATGTACTCGATGAAAGTTCATTTTCGAACTTCTTTCTCTGTTTACGAGGAACCGAGTTTACACGGCCTCAATGCATTGGCCCACGCGCGCGAGCTTCTCTCTCTCTCTCTCTCTCTCTTTTTTATGGGTACGTGCGAGCGCGGGCTTTACGGATTTTTTTTTATGCAAAATTCAGTGTGCGTAAAATTGAAACGATTTCGACCGCCTCGGCTCTCTCGCTCTATGCGTAACTTGAAAAGGCTTGCGTGGAAATGCGTTGAGGAATATTTTTTAACGGTTTTTATTCTTTTATTAATTCGAGTAAAAAATGGCCTGACAATTTATCAACGCTCGAATATTTCTTCTGAGTACTTTTTTTCGTTGCGGAATATTGTTAGGTATGGAATAATTCATGCGGCTAGTGAAAGTGTGAAATATTCTTCCCTGTATACAACATTTTTTTTGGTATTTTTCAAAAATGTAATTTGAAAAATATTCAAAGTACAGTAATGAAAACCTTTAGACAATAAATTCTAAACATGAACTGTTGACAAAACACCAACCTCGTATTTTCAAGTATAAATAGAAAAAGAATTATTATTCATAAAAATAAAGAAAAACTCTTGCACATGCTTATAAATACATTTTCCCTTTTCGCAACATTTTTCTTTCCAAATTAATGTTTTATTATATTTTTTTATTTTACTACTTTTATTTTCATATTCCATGCATATTACTATTTTCGTATTTTGTCCCTACTAATAAATTCTCATACCGCAGCACGTCGAGAGAGAGAGAGAGAGAGAGAGAGAGGGGGGGGGAGGAGAGAGCATAGAAGGCAAATGACATTAAATAAAGAGGTCTTGCAATGCCATTACACTACCACCGCCTGACATGTTGTCGTCTGATTTTATAACACTTTGCGTATTATATGACGCGAGCAAAGTTCTTACCCGTAAAGTCAAGTCGGGCACAAAATATTTCCAGTACACGCTGTATTTCATCCTCGTTCGTCTATTCGTGGACTTGTTCTACTGAGATAGAATCATTACATTCGCAGATAATTTCGATGATTTATCGGCTGCACGGAGAATCGCTTGTTTGCTTTTTGCGGAACGGCGCTGAATTGTTACCTTTTCGATAGATAAGCCAAAGAGATATCGCTAAATTGCTGATAATGCATTTACTGCGATCGAATTGGGAAAACTATAAAACCAAATTCTCCTTCTGCGAGCCCGGGACGAGTCGCGTACATGCTGATTTATGGAGTATCGCGATGATAAACTTGATAAATGATGTTTGCCGTGATCTCAAAAATTTGCCGCACAAGTGTCACAGAATACATTCGTTTTCTAAATATATGGATAGCAATGTTTGTGCGCAACGTTAAAATTGTGGTTTTCAAATATTTTCAATGTTTTATTCGCGATGAAATAATATTACACCACTAACTCGCTAGTATTCAAGAGGATTTGAATTCATGGTATGCATTTGAAATAAATTGAAGCAATTTGCTGAAACTATATGCATATATGCAGATATGGAGTAATCTTTATGAAGCATTTGTGAAAATTCTTGAGATAAATTGTAAATGATAAATGAAATATAGAATAAGCAATTGAATATTTGCAGTTTAAAAGTATTAATGCTTTGTATACGTGTATAATAGTAATATTTAATATCAATAAGTGAATTTAGAGCAGCGATGTTTCTATGTACTGATCATTTCTGGTATCATATTACCAAAAGGGCATAGCTATAATAGAACTTTTAGTAATCGAATACTTCATGGAATACTGGAAAACAATATTCAGTAATTATTATAAGCCTGTAATTTTATCATGGATTTCATAACTTTACTTAGCGTATAATCTGCAGTGTATTTGATTTCTAAAATCGCAGCTGTTAAATTAATTACACCTGTAATATGATTTCCATAGTAAAATAAAGTTTCAGAAATTATGTATCGCAGAATTACAATCGTGATACACCGTATCTCGAGTCACGTACATCTCGATAATATTGAATTGTACAATTTTCTACAATGGGTTGTAACTGACGAGAGCGAAAAATCACCTTTTCGAATCAGCAGAAAAAAACTCCACTTTTCTGAAAACAAAAGAACATCGCAGCAATTCACACGTACGAAAGCTCCATTTTAAAAACCAGATAGCGTATATGACCCAATTTTGGTTACCGTAAGCTTTTTCTCAGTATTGGATGACTCCACACATTTTTTCCGATGTTTTCGAAAAATATTAATTTGAAAAGGAAGGAAATAATGCCTTACTTATTTTGAAATTAACGAATTTAACTGTAAAATTGTGAATGATTTTTTTATATATAATGTTCTTTTATCTTGGATTATTTTTTTTAATATTTTGGGACAAAAAGGTTTGGAGTGCTATTGACAGCGGAATATTCACTACATCAAATTTTAACGAAACATGCGTCAATGTCGAAATCTAACTCATACATTACAAGAAAGAAAAATTTAAATATAAATGGATGTAGTAAATACGTTATTTTTCAAATATTTGATCTGTTAATGCTTTACGTAAATGAAATTTCGAAATTTATTTCAGAAATATTATTTTCAACACACGTACATAAAAGGAAATAGTTAATCAAATTCCGAACTTGGTAATATGGGCACATCCCAAATTCTTTAAAAACCTTTTTCTTATTTTTAGCACCGTGCCAACTTTATTTGATAAAAACCAATAAAGGATCAAAAACATTGTTACATTATGTGTCAAGTACCTTTGACCTCAAATGACTATATTGATACTCTTATATTTTTATCTCCACATCACGACTCTGTAATTTTTTAAGTAAATTTCTGAGCAGAAAAATGACATTGTTTTCGAATTGGAAGTAAAGACTGCAACCTCAATTGAAGTAAAAAGTCACTTTACCGAAGTGACTGCGACACTCGAAACTTTAGAATAACTCTCCTTCTAGTTAAAAAAATTTATAGATACCTTGTAGACTCTTAGAAAAAGATTTTAAAAGTTCGATGCATATCTTGTCATACCAAAAGAATTATATCTGCGCCATATTTCTATGAAATGTTCACCTGCTCATATCATCGATAAAACTTTTATACTTTGAGCCATTTTTAAAATTCGTCAATTTCATTGAATAGGCGATATAATATTCAGTTTATTACAAATCATACAGCTTGAACGACGAAGCAAACAAAACTCCGTTTTGTCCATTTTGCTCTTTCTATTCGTAAATCACACATTGCTGTTTCATTGTAGCTCCACTTTTTGTTCAGCAATACACCGTCATGCGATCTTCGGATCCTATGGCCACCGAATCCCCACATCCCGTGTTCAATAAAACTCGACCGAAATCACCGCGGCAGCCACTACCTAACATAGTTCCACCGAAAAAAACGCAATACAAAGGAAGAAATCGGTTTTTCCCCTCAATTTCGAAGCACCGCCACGATCGGGGACCGCAAAAGCTTTTGGAAATACAGCACAGCCGCGTGCATCTACAGCTCGCCGCGCGAAAAGTACAAAAGACGAGGAGCCGCGAAACAAAAAAGCCGAGAGAAACGGAGAGAAAACGAGTAGTAGTCACCGTAACGCGCACACAATAGTTATATACCAAAAGCCGAGAATGCGTGTCGGGGGGCTCGGACAAAAAAATTCTCGCGGATCTCTCGCTCGTCCATATATACATACATTCATATCGCGACGGACTGACAAGCGCGCGTCTCTGCATCCCATCATACGAGAGGGTCAGTGAAAAATTTATGTCCTCTACTTTCCTATTCTGTCTCGCGGCCGACGTTGTTGCGTGGCTGCGCGTCGCTTTTGCAGGCCAGCTCCTCTCTTGATGTATCGTTGATTACAAAAGGTGACGGCGAATCGTCCGCGATGCCGTTTGTGCTATGCCGCGGACAAATGTTTTTTTTCTTTTTCATTTCGCGTTCGCGAGCAAAAAGGAAGGAGGAGGAAGCCGCTAGTGGCGCTGTAATTCGATGAAAAGGGTGACGGCGGAGGAGGCGGAGGTGATATGAGTTATGTGTCGGGTCGCGACGACGACGTTTCAATTTTGGCTCGACGCTGCAGTGACACGTGAACGCGGATTGACGTTTTGTGCTTCCTATGGGCCGACGCGTCGTTGCGTCATGAGAAATTACTTGATAATGCAACGTCGATGAATATACAATACTTTGTGCACCTCGCGAATCTGAAAGTAATTTGTCACGCAGCCTTAAATCTTTCACCAGCTATAGCAATGTTTGATAAGCGCGACGAGAAAGTCAGTCGCGCCGAATAATTGTAATTGGAACTTTGAGTAAGAAGGATAAGACCTTCTTTGGAATGAAATTCGAGAGATTTAACGTTACGTAATTGTAGCCTGTTGAAAGGTGCGCGCCAGATGGTGAGTTCCACCTGTTTTCTCTCAACAGGACAGCAATAACTTGTCGACCAATGTCTACGTAATAAAAACGAGGCGATCGTGAAACTGAAATTAATAGGTCATTACGAAAAAGCTAGAGTAACTGCTATTATAAAATTAAAAGGCTTCCCGACAGTATTACCTTTGGCTATGATTGCACTCTGAATGTAAAACCCTAGTATGGCACTTAATTGAGCTTGAATGCATTAATCTATATTTATAGTGGTCATTTATTTAAGTTTGGATAGAGGTATTCCATTCTATTTATTTATGGTCACCTACAGACAATTTATGTTAAGCTCGAATAATATCGTGTATTATTAGGAATAATAACAAACATTCAAATACTGAATAGATAAACATCCAAAATGAGAGGTAACATCTATAGTCGTTCATTTAGAATTGGACATAAGCTTAATTGCATAAATATAAAACCGCCATAAAGATTTGCACAGATAATTCCGCGAATAATTAAAAATCAAAATAATGACTATTATTGAAGCTCTGAATTGATATTTTCCTGTTAATTTTATTTTAAGAAAAATAATACTTATTTTTGTTTTCCATATTTCAAACGTCAGAAATGCTTAAACTGTGACTATTACAAAGTAGACTTTAACACCCACTAAATGCATAGCCGGAATAGTCGCGGTTCCAAGCAGTATATCTATCGATCGTAGTCCTAATCATTGTCTACTCGTGCGAGTCAGCCACAAATCGCCGGGAACCGCATAGATTCGCTGCTAAGCAGGTAAAATCGAGAGAGAGAGAGAGAGAGAGAGAGAGAGAGAGAGAGAGAGAGAGAGAGAGAAATCCGTCATGCATCGTCGAAGGTGTAAGGCCATCCGATGTAATTTGAGTCTGGGAGAGCTTGAGGGAGAGAGAGAGAGAGAGACAGTGTACAATAGACAGCGCTGAGTGTGTGACAGGTGACGGTCAATGACCAGGTGCCGGCTTTTAGGCTCCCCTGCCCCTGTGGAAATGACGTCGATTCGTGTATACATGTCGAGGTAGCCGATGACGTAGCGGCCGGTGCATCATGGAAGCGTTATATACGCCGTGGCGCTGCTACTGTTGATTTGACGCACACCTGCTCATTGTGATGGATGTGATTTCGCCGACTGCCAACTCGGTAAAAGCATTGTAATCCATCGCATTGTTGTTCGCGGCTCGCGGCCTTTTTTCTCCTCGATTCAGTGCGCGAGAGCAGAAAGTTCCTGGATCAAGGGAAGTGAGCGATATATTTTATATGCATGAAAATCCTTATGGAATAATTATGAGATGTGCGGGGGAGAGGACATTTTTAAGGATTCGAAAGGGTCAAAGTTGCCACTCTACGCTAGCGGTGGTGATGGTGGTGCGGCGTGTGTTCCCGTATGAAGAACTTTGTCAACCCATATTCTGTGAAACGTCCATTAAAACTTTTTAATCGTTCCCTGGTAAACGGCCTGTTAATACAATTCCAGCCAATTAACTCTAGATTTATATGTCGCTGGTATCTGATAGACACGCAAATAAATGACACTTTTTAGAAAAATTAATTGGTTTTGTTAGAAAGTAATGTGGCCAAAGGGATTATTTCGCCACCTTTTGCAAACTTAAAATAGTTAGAGCGAATACACATTCAGGGCACGGTTTAACGTTAAACTGTAAATAAGTACTATTTATACGCTGAATTTCTCGATTTTTAATTAAAACCGAGGTTGAAAACAGTGGCCGTCGCTACATGTTTATCGACGTCCACCTTTTAATTGTTTAATTAAAATGAATTTAAACGCTAAATCCGACAAGGAAATTAAAAATGTCTGAGCTTTATTGAAATAATAGAAAAATCTCAGATTGAAAACTATAAGATGTTGACCTACTTACATAAGTAAGTGGACTTATATTGACTGCGTCCAGAACCTAAAAACTTATTGATTTCTATTACTTACGAAACGGTATCTACTTACAGTAATCATGTATTTTAATGAGAAGATAATTAATAAATTGCCATTAATCTTTTAGCGTTAATTCGCGTGTTAATTATTTTTACGTAATGTAGCTGTTTATTGCTACGCTTGAAACTTTGACGAATTTTAAATTTACTTCGTGATAGGTAAATATATATAGACTGATAGAAAAACATGTCATTCACAAACTTTTGATTGCTCATATTACGTTGATATTGCGAACTTGTTTCAGGACAAAACGAATATTAATAATAAATATTAATAACAAAACTTTTATTAGGAAGAATTTACAAATCTATTCTACTTCATCTGTACATTCACATTAATTATATCTGGTAATATCGATACATAGTATACACAGATTTTCACAATTTTTTCCCAGATCCATTTAGAATTTTTTCGGTCGCCTTCAGAATTCAGTTCCATTCACAATATTTATCGCTCGTTTATCGACTGAAATATTCATCATTCATTTTCTATTCCATCAAATGATTGTTCAAGTTTACTGAGTTAATATAATGAGTTCACCATTTAATAAAAGATTAATTATATTTTAGGTATACGTATAGTGATTAACTTATGTGTGTAGCCACAGCTTTCATCTCTTTCTACTTGTTTTTCAATTATAATAATAACATTTGGTAATCGATAAGTTTATCATTCAAATTGGCTACATCTTCAGCATTGAATCTGTAGTTTATTTTAGTAATATTTCTAGTTATTTTATTTAAAATTGTTTTAAAACTTACTCAAATAAAAATTTTTCTTTTTATGAGTTATTTATCTTTTGGCTTGCCACACTCGAAATTTTTCAAAAGGTTACAGTATTTTATTTTGACTATGATTGAATGACCAGACGTTGAATTATATTTTTCTGACTAGCTATATTTCAATTTAATATATACTGCAGTCCAAAATTTATAACGTCGAAAATAACTGAAAAATTATTCTCGAGCTAGGATAAAAGTGTATTTTAAATAAATAGTAAACAGTACATATATAGAAAAAAGTATTTATATTTATATACCTCTAATCAATTTCATCGTTTTCACAAACTTTACAAAAAAAAAGTTCTTTTCTCGACTTCATTTTTTCAGGTCAAAGCGTAGAATAAGAGTGTTTAATTAACTTACCTTTTCGTTTTTGATGAAAAGGAAAAGAAAGCTAATTTTAAAAATTATCACAGGTAATTTATTTTACAATTGAATAGTACGTGACATTTACAGTTTCACTGAGCTTAACTACACTTTTTACTTATAAAATCTGAATTTCTTTACCCTAGTAAATTACAATATAAAGCTCTTAACTTTTATAATTTTAGAATTGTTGAAAATAACGCATATTATAATAAAATATTCATTAAAAAAATGCATTTTCATTCAAAATTGAAAAATTAAATAGAAAAAGCATATACAACTGCGGTGCCTCGTAATTAATATGGTAACTCGCATTATGCGAATTTGTTTATGTTTTCATTGTTTGTTATCTTATTTATAAATTTTTGTTCCAACAAATTACAATAATGTGAATATAATTCAAAGTTTTTTTTATTTCACTTATTGTTTTTAATTACATTTTGAAAATTCCTTTATGACTATAATGACATATTATAAGTTTTTTTCATTATTCTAGCTTTTTTGAACGCATACCAGACTGGATTTATTTTCCGCGACACTTTGAAAGATGCCTTTTAATGTATATGCTAAGATATGCTAAAGCTATGAGAATAATACGCATAGTTCTTTTCTTTATCTGTAACAAGAAGTTCCTCGTGAAACTTGCATCAAAAAGAGGAAAATTGTATTTAGCATGTCAAAGAAGTCGCGACGGTGCGAGTGGAAACTTGTCCAAAGAATATTTAGTTCAGTGACCATTGCCTTGTACCTTTTTTGAAGTGGCAGCTACGTTTGAGAATTAACTCGATTTGGCAAACGTAAAACCGAGTATCGAGATTTTTAAATTATTTTGTTTTATTTTAAAAAACTTTTTGTTTAGCCTAAATGAAATTCACTCTAAGTACATACTTGAGTGTATTATGAATTTCTGAAAACTGCTTCATAATTGTATAAGGATATATTGTTTTTGATTCCATATCAATGCATCAAGTTAGTCATGCTATTGAATAATTATATATCTGCGTGGCTAAAGGAGGGAGGGGGGGGGGGGGGGGGGGGGCGCTAAATTCTTTTGAAAAAGAAATTGTATTCATTTGACAACTTTTCATCGAATGCTTTTATAACTGCATAATTTTTATAAGTAATGCAAAAATGTTATAAAAGTCTATGAACAATCTTTAAATAGTTTTTTCGTGTATTCGTTAGCAGAAATGCTTCAATAATCCTGAGAATCCGATTTGAACAAGAGTCTAAGATACTTATCATGCTTTCGCGTGCCGAGAAATGAAAAATACTGTCATATCTTTGCTAGAGTATGATCTAAAAATTAATAAAGATACAAGCGCTCAAAAATACATTACTTATAGCATTTAAGCGTAAGTGATTCGATCGATTAAAATGAATAATCATGGAGTTCCGAGAATCCGATAAAGTCCATGTATCCATAAAGCTATATCCGTAGCAATTAGTCAAATGACTCTAGTACGATTCGTAAACTTTCCGTGGGGGCCGAGATTAATACATCTTTTCCGAGAATCTCTCGGAAAAATATTTTCGTCCTGATTATTTTCTCGTAAAGGAAAAGGGCTGCAGAAACGAGGTTACAAGCTCTCCTTTATAAGACTCGCGAAACAGTTCAATCCCCGCAAAAACTAAATTAATGCAGAGATCTAAAACTTTTACTGCGCAATTAAACGCACATAACATAAATACTTGAAGTTAACGAAGTTTCAAGAATCTTGGTTTTATTGGAATACCTCGCATACGTTGAAGCTACCCAAGCGATCCTACACACAAAGAATAATCTATTGCCAATTTGGAAATTTAACAAGTGCGTAAAGGGAATGTATATTTCATTTCGATGGGCCTTTGTCGTTGAATTAAAATGAAGTGTTTCTTTGACATCAGGTATTATTTAATTATACATTACGATTAAAAATGACTGATACTTTGATACCGCTGAAGAATTAATTTCGACTTAAATGTTGACGATATTATAACGGTGCTTCAAATCGCTCTGTGTAGTATTACAAAGCAACTTAATTCGCAAAGTTGCTCGACTCCGCTTTTGACGGTTAATCTTTTTGATATATTCCGAACGCTCGTTTGAAACTTGCAATTTATGTACAGAGTCAAGCCATAATGGCCGCATAGCTCAAACTCCAAATTCCGCAACATTATTTCATATATTTTCTAATTATTCATGATTTTCTTTTATGATATTTTCATGTGAATGTTTTGTTTTTCATACATTCTGTATATTTTTATGCTTTTGATTTTATTTTTTGCAACGATTTTTGATACATTTAAATCAATGTCCGGATTTTTCCTAGAACGACTGTTATGTAAAAGAAAAAAAATGTTTCACAAAAACACTAAACTTTTGAAAAAATCCGAGCTTATGTTTAACATTTTATTTACCAGAATACGATATAAATTCGCGTATGTTTTCTCTTTTAAAAATTCAACATTCCGATAGAATCTTGATTTTACAAGTATAAAAACGTTACAATCAACAATCCAAAGTCGTTCAAATAATAAAAAGTGTGGGTACATCCGCAGAAGTTTTCCTGCACATCTGGAACCAACATTAGATACTTTCATAATCGGTGTACAGCGGGAAAATAAAAAAGTTGGAGAGAAGATGGAAAATCGAGGCCTTACGCGAGAAGCAAGCCTCCCGCGATTAACGACAGAAAGCGACTGGAAGCGCGCGCAAGGTGGAAAAAAAGTCGTTCTCCCTTTTTTTTTACAGTGCGAGTAGAAGGTTATTACCTTTATTGATATTCTCGGTTTAATGGCCTATCGACGGATCGTCCCTCCGCATCAGCCGGAGACTCGCGCGATGCCGCACCGACACACGCAGAAGCCCGACGTCGATTGACTTCTCCACGGCGATGTAAAATATTTCCAGCCCCTCGGCGTGAAAGTGGCGTTGTCATCGTCCTCTCGTCTTCCCCCTCCCCCTCCCCCTATCCACCGTTCCCCTCCACTCTGACACCCCGTAGTGACATCGCCACCCTCTCCACCGCTGGCCTCCACTCTTACAACTAGTCGAGTTAGTAAGTAAGTTAACTAGTTTAGTTTACTCGCAGTTTAAGGTGATTATAGAGATTGGTATTCTCGCTCGAATAATTTATATGCCGGGGCTATAATAAGCGATGCCTTCCCCCCCTCCCCCTCTCTCTCTCTCTCTCTCTCTCTCTCTCTGTATATACCATGTGTGTACGTTGGCAGAGCGCTGCAGCTTGTGTATACGCGTTAACGAGGCATTTGCCTCGTTACTACGTGTACTCAGTTTCCCTCTCCTATCTCCTTTTTCTCTTTCCTTCTTTGTTTGTTTTTTTTTCTACTTTTTTTTCGTTCATCTTCTCTTCTGCATCCCGAATTTTTCCTTCCTGCGATTGCCGCGCGCTGCACTTGATTCATAATCGTTCCACGATTAGTAGCTTTTCGCGGTTTTACATAATTACTAGGGCAAAAGAGAGAGAGACAGAGCGAGGAGATTCGGTGTGGAACAGGTCGAGTAATTAACATATCCGAGAGGGTTAATCGAGTCGAGTTTCGAGTAATTACACGCAGTCGTTTGGAAAATCTTCCCTTTATTTGGTAATCGTTAGTCAATTTGCCAGGCGATCGATCGGCCGAACACCTTCCTGGGATTATATTCACTTTTTCGAGAGTAGCGGCTCTCTCGCGCGCAATCCCCTATGCACTGTGGCAAATAGCGAACAAACGGGGCGAACGAAAAAAAAATGTACGAAACGGGGGTATAAACACACTTGGCCTGCACGAGGCCCCGAGTTATGCCTTTGCAGTCGCGCGCGAGCTCGCGTACCGGATTCGGGTTAATGACTTTTGAGCGCGCGCCTATTTGCGAATGTCCACTTTTAGGTGCGAAAACTCTCTTCGCTCTCTGCAGAACTCGGACGTGTGTGTGCGAGCGCGAGCCACGTTTTTTTAGGTCATTGCTTTTGCGCGTACGCGCAGGGTCCGACGGTCGTGCAGTGGCTGACGGACAGGTGCGGTACCGATCTTCCTGCTCTTCGCGCTGCTCTTCGTCTTATTCCTCGGGTCACTGAAAATTATATTTTAATTAGCATATTTTACATCTGCACATAATCCTATTACAAAGACTTGACGATATTTACATAAAATTGAAAATGATACTTTATGAATGTAACTGTTGCTTTTAAGTAAGTACTTGAAATCTTATTAGAAGTAATTATTGGAGTTTTATATTATCAATTCAAATACGGCTGAATTTACAGGACATAATAATTAATACGAGAGTATTAAAAACTCAATCTTAATAGCTAAGACATTAAAGTAAGAATTGCTACTATTGCAATTTTAACAGTAATATTATCTTCTTATTCGAAAATTTTATAGTTGCAGTTAATATAATAACTTTTTAAGTGAAGTTTCGACAAAAAAATTTCTAACATTAAAATCGTTTTCCTATTCTTTTGCTTTTCTCATACAATAAATTAAAAAAAAATTTATTATCGCTATAAATAACGTGACGTAATAGCTTAAAAAAGAAAATACGAAAGAAACTTTCAGTATTTGAGTACGGAAATCTGTCTCTGATATTGATAAATACGAATATTGCATATTTTTTGCAATACGAGTTTCCACGTAAAATAAACTGGCTGAACTAATCTTCGTGAGAAGTACACGGTAAACCCACGCTTGCTGCGAAAAAAAGTTGCGAAAAGAATTTTTAATCTTAACGCTACTCTATACACGCGAACAAAAATTAATCCCAAGTGTAATTCACAAAAAAAGTAAGAGGAGCACGAAAGAGGAACAGAGAGAGAGAGAGAGAGAGAGAG
>UELV01174705.1:9758-23698 GCA_900490015.1 Megastigmus stigmatizans | reverse complement strand
GGGGGGGGGAGATAGGGAGAGAGAGAGAGAGTGAGTGAGAGACAGAGAGAGAGAGAGCAAAAGCAGGAGAGAGAGAGAGAGAGGGGGAGAGAACGAAACGAACTACGACGGACAGTCGAAAACTTTTTTTACGGGACCCTAAAAAGTGACGTAGCTCTTTATAACCATTCTTACGTTTGTACGAAATCTTCATAAAATTATATTTTTCCCGGGCTCGCTATCCTCTTCATTTTTTTCTCTTCTTCCGCTAGTGCATCGCCTTCGGTGCGCTTTATTGTTATCCGCGAGCTCCTTTTGTCTTTATTGTAAATGGAATTTGTCTCTCTTTGGTCAGCTTTAATCCGATTTATCAGCTGGGGCTTTGAGTCAGTTTCGATTTAACTTATAAAAATCTAATACCCCGCTTTAACCTACATTATTTCCTCATTCTCTCGAATAACATTTTAGTCTTAATATAGAGATTTTGGAGAACAAACTTCTCAATGTACTATAATGAAAATATTTTAAAGCTACCAAATTAATTTCATATTTCAAAGTAAATGTTATAATTCGTAATTAAAAAAAAATACACAAATCCGCTTAGAGATAATGCGCTAAATTCGCGTTACTTTCCACTAAACCGCATCGAGAAACAATTCTTATTAGATATAGTTCTGCAGCAAATGATGTGGGGTCAATTGATATCTCTCCACCTGGAATTACATGTGTCGGAGTAATTATTAGGTCATTGTTAACGCGAGCGATAATTTATGTCGGCGTAAGCCGTGATTTTCGCCATCGGCTGCAGCGAGCAATCGAATTAGGCTCCCATTATATAGTTTGTCCGATTGACGTTACAGAGGCACAGGTCGAGACAGGTAAGAGTGTAGGGGATCGAAAGTGGATGAGTGTCTCGTCGTTGTCATAGCTGCAAATATTTGCCCAAATCAGCGAAAATACAGCCGCACAATGGGGCATATATCCGCAGTGGGGTGTAGCCCGTTACCCAAAAGCAGCAGCTCCACATACTTTAATTCTAAAATATTTACAGTCGCGCTCTGTTTACACGTGAGTCGCTGCGTTTTCGGTTTTGCGCGTAGCTGCGGCAATTTCTCTATTTCTTCTCTGTCTGTCTCTCTCTCTCTGTGTGTGTGTGTGTGAGTGTCTTCTTTCGCGGCGCGACCTCCATTCGCAGCGAGCTCAGACTTTGTACATATAGACGTGCGCACCGACTGCACGCGCGGATGCTCCGAGTTAACTGCGAGATGTACACAGTGGGTGAGGAGGTGCTCGTTCGCTCGAGTGGCTATATATGCGTCGAATTTGACGAACCGACGTCGCGCGGCTGACGATGTGTGCTTACTAGTCGCGAGGCAGCGTCTTGCAAAATAAGATACTGACGCGACATCGCGACGGTACAAGAGATGCACTCTCACTTTACGAATGGATGTCTCGCTTACTTTTTTAAAGCTGCACCGACGAGTCTCGCTGGCATTGTGTATAGCCTGCCTGTATTTCTCTGCTTTGATACTCTGCTGCGTTTCTTTGGGACGTTGAGAGCGAGCATTTTATTTGTAGCTAATTTTTGCTTTTCCTTTTATAAAAGATGTTAGCGTACCGAAATAAATAAATAAATAAATCGATCGATCTTTCGCTTTATTATTTTAATAAAGTTTTCTGCATGCAAAGCGAAATCTATAGATGTTTGAATGGGTTCTAATATAAACTGATAAATATATTTTTATCGATCTGACAGTCTCTTAAGAGACTGTAAGGCGGATAAAAATATATTTGTCAGTTTATAGTACAGTTCAGTCGACAAAAGTAGCCTTTTTATTTGTGGATTCTAGTATGTATACCAGAATTTGTGAAAAAGTGTTGGACATGTATGGTAACATAACTTTCAAGAGTTCATTCATATACGTATTGAAATGAAAATTAGGCCTCATAAACCTTTAAAAAATATTTGCGAATATTTTTTTGTGACTGAAAAGTATTTTTGGACCGTCAAAAGTGATTGACCAGATTAATATATTCGAAGTAAATATTTTTTTTAGAAAAAATTACATTTGAAATGTATTTTCCAGTTTACGAAATATGTGAGAAGTAACAATTATAATTCTAAATCATTTAAACGGTGTCCAACAACTTATTTTAGCATAACATCAGAAACTTAAGAATCTCGGGAGTGGATGAATACTAAGTTACAGTCTTAATTATATTTAAACAAATGTAAATCTTTATTTAAAGTAACTTCATCGCCGGGTCAAAGCAATGACTTCGTTTCTGCAAAAAAGAAACTGTGTACTTTTGTTCTTTAAACCATGAAAAATTAACTTCCCGACATTTTGCGCGAAAACAACAGTAAAATTAGCGTTCATCATTTGTGTGGGAATAACCTGAATAACAAAAAAGACGTTAAACGAATTCATTTGATCGTTGTACGAATTTAATACGTTAACGTTTCCCGAGGAGGAATAAAGAAACAGGTTTTATTTATCTTTCAGCTCGCAACGAGCTTTTTCAGCTTGGCTTTGCGCTTACACTTTCGCGAAACCCTTTGTGCACCGTAACAACTTATAAATTTGTTATATACAACAACCAAATGGAAAAGCTGCCCCCGCGCGGTAGACTTTAATAATGTTTAATTTTCGTAAGGCTATTGCGGCGATGCTTAAGCGCGCGACCCTGACAAAATTTATATTTCATATCGGCATTTTCAAGCTCGCTGACTCCGAATGTGTGTATCTTTTGAAATTGCCCCGGCCCCACCGCGTCGCGAGCTGCTTTTTGTTTGGCGCCTACGGTGTTCCTCCAGCCTGGTGTCTTCTTTTTTGCTCGCAATAACGGCCGACGAAGCTCCGGGAAATGGGTTTATGCTAAAGCTGCAAAATTTCTCACGTACGCTTTACCTTGCACTCAGATCTGTTTAGATCATTTAGATGAATAGACATATATATTCTCGGGCACCGGCGAATAAAAAAGACTTTAATAAATTTGCGATTTGGCTCACGTACGCGCGGCTCGTTCGGGCCAATTTATATCGACGCCTCTTTTATTGCGATTCGCTTTTGTTTAATCAAGATGTATTCGAATGTTGCGAGGACAACTGCTAATTAGAATAAGTATCTGCTGTTTAGTTGGTCTGATAAAGTTCGGGAATAGATTCCTAAAATCTACTTGTTCTTACGTGAATATTATACCCTAGAACTTCCCTGTTACACCGTTTTTACAAGAGATATGTTCAGTAAATTTATGGCGATTGAATTTATCGCTTATTATGTGAGCATCTCGTGAGGTACTATCGATTGTTTAATATCAAATTTGTGAAAGGTGTCGACTGTACATAGTTTACAAGTACGTAGAAAAGCTTTATTGCTGTCAAAATATGACCAATTGATATAATAACTATAGTATGATTTCTGTGAATTACGACTGTACCTAGTGTTGCTCGCTGTACGACTAATAAAATAATAAACTCGTAAAAACTTTGAATAGCTCGCATTTCAATGTTTTTCCGCACGAAATAAATATTTTTTTTTATGTCAAAAAAATAATGTAAATAAAAATAGGCATCTGATGAGTCTTTTTAATGTTTTAATTTTTAATTACTTCTAAAAATGTAGTAAGAAACGGAGGTAATACTTGTTTATTTAAGTATAAATATAGAAATGTAGGTCAGTTGTACAACAAACATCATAGTGAAGTAAATTCAAAGATTATAATAATACCTCTCTAAAAAATTGAGAAGAGCAAGAGGACATCTTATTTTGCGACCTCGGCATGTATAAGGACTAAACAAATATCCGCCATCTTGGCCCAAATACAGTCAATGGAAATGCGGTAGAATAGAACACAACGCCATCACCTCTAGGACCTCCACCTCATAGTTTACTATGATCTTGACATGCGTCACTCAGCAGCGAATTGCACTAACTGCTTTTGGAACTGCTTTATACGATTGGTATAGCTAAAAGTCACCTCCGCCGATCATAACCATTTTTAAACAACATCCTTCACACATTGTATTTAATTCCTTGAAATAAATCGTAAAACCCAAGTTATTTTCGGCCTTAATGAAGAAATGATGTTGTGCATATTATCGGAAAGCATTTAATTTGGTAAGCGAGCTCAGCAGCCTCCGATAAATAATTAAGACAAATCGTAAAGCCCCACGTGCACTAGACGCTCGCGAAAGCAAGCCTTTCCCGCTGAAACTGCTATCAAAGTTACGATCGGAAAATTTCCATATACACTGTTTATTATTCGCTTCAAGGAATATATGCTCCAATAACCTTAAGCGCAGCTGAAATTAAAAAACGAGGAGGAGGAGGATGAGGCTCCTAGCCCTTACACACGCGTGCTAAGTAAAATCCTCAATATCACCTGATAAAACGGTTATATTGAATATGTAGGTGTTTTTACGCCGCCGAGGCTCGTATAGCCGGGCTGGCGGACCGCCTTGGGTATCCAAAGTGGGAGGTATTAAGTATTATGTACAGCTACATAATACACTCGACCGAGGGCCGCTGCTGCCGCCGTCGCCACGCGCTCCGCGCTATATGTTCCCTGTGATATCTAGGGTTTTACGAGGCAAAAGTGCTTGCCAGCCTCGTAAAACTTAATGCGGCCTCTGTCAAAATTTAACCGCTCGCTAGCTAACGCACACTCCCTGCACACGTACGTATAACCACCCTCGAGTGCAGTGTAGCTCTATAGTGTAGCGAAGCCGAATGCCTTAAGAGAAGGCAAGCTACGGTTCTCGTGCGATTTTTACCTCCGACCCACAGGCCATGCCGGCAAATTTGCCAAGTCGCCGGGTCCAATAAACCGATAAATCCGCGCCGATTTAATGAGAAAAATGCCGATGTAGGAGCTGCGCGCGGACCACTTGAAAAGTCCGACTTTATTATTGCCCGAAATTTTTATATGTACTCGTCATTCGAAGAGAAACGCGCTATTCAATTTCTGCAGGAACTGTTATTATTAATTCACTTTATAATTGCGCTTCTTTCCTTTTTGTTTCTCTCAAAGTTAATGAAATTCATCGACACGGGCGACTCGATTCGGATAGTTTTGATTATTCTGCTTTTCTTAAATAGACTTATTCTATCGTTAATTAAATATTTCTTCACTTGATCGAAAGTTTCATTATAATTTTCACGTGATAAGCTTGTTTTGCAGGGGAGAGAACGATAACTTATTTCGTTCAGGCATTTCGTTTGTTACACTCGCGCGGAATCTACAAGTAATTAATGAATATGCGTAACATTTTAGCGTTGTTTCGAATTAAATAGCTATTGTTGCAATTACCATAAAGAAACAGTTTGTACATTTCAACCCTTTAAATGGTAGTTCGAGGTTATTTAAAGTAAAGGAAAATAATTACTTTGATACGCATAACAATAATATGAAACAAAAAGATGCAGTATCCCTGGTAGAAAATTGACGAGTTTGACTGCTCAACGTATTAATCAAATGGCAATGTTTTGTGGCTATTAAGCGAAAAATATACTTTCAAATATCATATATCACGAATTATATTGTTCAGTATTCAACTAACTTTCAATTATATAGTGTCTAACTTTTATACAGGCCCCAGACCCAGAGATAATAGTGAAAATTCAATATATTTAAAAAATCTAGTTTAAAACTGGTTAAGAACTTCTTAACATTTCTACCAGGGATAATGCTTTTTTTAATCTAGAAGAACAAAACGATTGGGCGAAAGTAAGTTCAAGTTCGGGCTCGCTTTAAAATATTTAGACGGCGACCATTTAAACAGTAGATCGAGTGAGCTCTTCTATAAAATAAGAAATGAGGAGCTATTCATATCTTCGATATTTAATTTAAGGTGTCACATTTATGAAAAATCCTTATTTGTATTCATATTGTTCTTTGAGGATCGACAACCCTCTACAGCTTTTGTAACATGTACAACATTTTCAATTATGTACACTTATTCAGAGTGTCTGGTCAAATCCCGACTTTTCTACTTGTAATGTTTTTCATCAAAATTAGTCGTTTATTATTTTTGGACTCGAGTTACAAGTGTACCTACTAACGACAAATCTGGTAAAAGTTCTCTAACATTATCAGCTACCGTGTGAAAAATGGAAAAACTCACCTGCAAACTCCTAACAGCACCGAAATATATCGCACCCTCTGCAGCGCTTCCTCACTATTTCACCAACGAAAAATCCATAACAATCGTAAATCGACATAGATACGCGGCGAGTGCGGCAGTGGCGGAAGTCTCCGAACTCATAAATTATTGAGCAGCAAGCCTGCACTTGGCTTAGCGTTTTATCGAAATCCCCGCGCATGAGGAGAGGTATCGAGAGAGAGAGAGAGAGAGAGAGAGAGAGAGAGCGGTCGCAAAGCGGCGATATGGCCATGCACCAGCATCAGTAGCGGCAGCAGCAGCAGCAGCAGCAGCAGCAAGTCTCAAAGGAAACGTCCACAACCCCTACTCCATCACGGCAGTAGCCGAGCCGAGTGCATTTTTAACGCTAATGCCAAACGCATCAAAGCCGCGCGCTCTCTTGCGCAAGAGCCCTGCCCACGACGCGGTCGCCACTCTGCCAGGCTAATATCCCCGGTGCAGCACAGCAATACCGTTGGAACCGGAGCGCGCAATACCGGCTCTGACCAATAGCTGCAGCAGCGGCAGTAGTAAGCCCGAGACCGAGCCTTCCATAATTAGTGGCGCAATTGAAAACGGCGGCAGCAGCCTCGGCCACTCCGTCAAACACAACAATTGCCTCGCGGATGGGGGTCGGTGGCAGGGAGGAGGGGGTTGGGGCATATCGAGTACACGGATCTCCTGCAGCGGCGCACAACCGTAAACTGGCCTGGAATTAATTTCCTGGCCCGGCTCGTTGAAGATGATTTCGCGCACTTTGTTTGAGGTTAATTTCGCGCCGCGAGTCTCGGGCTCTGCTATACACGGCCTTATAATTGCCTCGGCCTCCCTACCCACCCAGACCTCATTGCACTTATGAGAGTGCGGAGCGTGCAGGCTAGCTCCTTTTGCTTTTTGGTCAATTAGCGGCGACGACGGGGGATTGTTGAGTGTAATTGCCGCTCTGACGCGCGGAGACGCGTGTGATCGATGTGCACGCGCGGTGTAATTGGAAGGATTTGTCGCTGCGAGAGCGTTTAGGGACTTTCATGGGGATTTGTTCTGTTTTTTTTTGTTTGCTTTCTTTTTTTCGTCGAGAGCAAAGGAAGAGGTGAAGTTTGCGGTACGCGAGGTTTTTCAATTAGATGGGGAATTAGTATTCCGCCGCGCGATGTAAATGAACGCGGAAGCTGTGGAGTACTTGCAAGAAATAATGGACCTTTCATACCCTGAAAAAGTTTATTACGCATTGTCTTATTTTAGTTCTAATTATTCCAAACAATCTATTTTAAAACGGTCTTCAACATTTTAATTATAGTAGATGAGAATATGAGACATCTACGCAAAACGGCATTGTTTCTGGGCATTCTCGATGGCTTAATAATTTAAATTTTTCATGGAGGTCATGGTGAAAAAACATTTTTGGAGCAGACAATTTATGCGCTAACGTAGCATTGTTGCAACAAAAACATTTTTATATATACGATACAAACGATAAGATATTCAGCACGGAAATGTTCTTACTTAAAAAGGTTAAATAGTTTTAAAAGGTGTTTATGCTCTCCGAAAATTCTATAATAACAATTGTCGAAGCTTGCCCCGCCAACGAGTGCCAAAATTTTTTTAAAATACGCAAACGCGCACTGCACGTACAATTTTTTGGCACGTTTTGATACAGAGATATCCACTCCTCTCGAGTTTTTATATTGCCACTGAATAAAAGCGAATCGCCGCGTTAAAAGTGAATCGTCGGCAGCCGCATTAACTTTAACGCAATCGTTATATAAACACACACGGAGCCGCGCACATCAAAGAGAAGTAGCGTCGGGTAGAAGAAGACGAAGCGCGCAGAAAGCAAGCCGAGGTTTGTAAAATCCGTGTACGCAAACGCGGCCAGCTTCCTTGTTAAAGCACTAATAAAGCACTCGGATAAAGTCATTGAAACTCACAAACGGCGACTCGTCCGAACGAGTCTCCTCCACACAGACATTGATAAAATAATTTATCACCATCAGAAAAGGGAAAAAAAGTTGAGTGGCTCGTCCGATAGTTAGCAGCCGGAGGTAAATTAATCGCGTGTTTAAAAAGCCTCTGTACCTTGTTCGCGCGAAACCCGCTAATAACGTTCGTTTAATGCGACTCTGTGTGAGTGTGTGTAAGTGTGTCTCGGTCGTATGTGTACATACTTCGTTCCTGTCTGCTTTTTTAGCCATTTCGCCTGCTACAGCAGGGAAGATGGTTTTCGGGACGTTTCCTTATTACAGCGGAATTACGGTTTGACACCCGTGGCGGTTTATGTTTTTGCGCTTATTTTATTGCGGCTTAGCCCTTTTAATCCCACCGGCGCTGGTTTGCGCTTTGAGCTAAAGGCGGAAAAACGAACGGAGCTTATATACGCGCACCAGTGTATGACGGCGATAAGGAAATAAAAAGCGCGCGATATTGCTGCTCTTTTATTTCTCTCTTGTTTTCGAGAGAGAGATAGTTGAGAGCGAGCGTACAGGTGCACGTGTTTCGAGGCCTGGAAAATTAAGACCGCTTTGTACAATAGCGATTTGCATTGTATATATACACAATATTGCAATGCTGTACGAGTTGTTAATGCAAAGCTCATATTTTACAAACAGCTTGGAGTGAAGCAACGAACTGTGCAGATATTATTAATTAAAGCGATGAAGTACTTATATTGATTGCAAAAAGGCTTAAACTCGATAAAGCAAACTTTGAAAGTAGCTTTTTCTGTACTCTCTAATAAATGAAATTAAACTGCACTAATAAAGCTCGGTTTAGTAAAGATAAAAATTCCAAAGTAATGATTAAAATACATAAAAATTTCAATGCCTATACTTTCGCAGTAGCAGTTAATTTAATCACGTCATATTTCACAAACTGCAAACTGCCTTTTGTTCGAGTATCTAAAAGTGATAAACGTGACGATACTTACAGTTTTATATAGTCAAAGCAGTAAGTTAATAAAGATATTCAATTCATCATTTTCATAATAGCTGTTTAACAAATAATAATACTTCGAATAAATTTTGTAAAACATAACGACTAACTGAAACAGCTGTTAGTTTATGTCAGCATTATGAGTATTTTCGTATTACGTTCGAATTTTGGGAATGTGCAAGCTAAAATCATAGCGAGAATTAACACCATATATCCAAACGCCTCGTTTATCCAACTGAAAATATTTAACGTTGGTAAGTAAGCATTATCATGTTTGTGAATATACCTTAAGTAGTTAGGACTTCGAAGTGATAATTGTATGCCAAGTAGTATAATTGTAACCACATGTATGAAGTCGCTTTATTCGAAGTTATAACGCGCTTCGATGCCACTAGGCGCTACCTGTTATCAAAATACTGGGTTCAAACTTTCCTGTTGGCAGGTACTTGGGGGAATTTTAGAATTGAACTTCGTCGAAGTAAAACACTTCACTTCCGAAGTAATAGTTTATGACCTTTGTTATAGTACAAATAATGGGACTTCGATTTTTTATTAAATATTATTATATAAATAGCTAACTTACTACCTTCTTCTATAATATATATAGAAGAAGGTAGTATATTTATATATGTTTTACAATATATGTTTCACAATAAATTTGAAGTTTCATCTTTGGATGTTAGATTACTTATTGAAGACACCAATAGATAATTATAAAGTTTTGTTCGCGATACGAGTTGAATCTAAACTTCGAATAACTTAATGCTTGTCTGTTGTTACTACTCCAAAGTCGCATATTTCATTAAAACTTGCTTCAACATTCGTATACATGATATTTTGATAAGGTTTGCAAACTTTGTATGGTTTCTCAATAAATAATAGCAATAAAACCTTCAAGTCCTTTCACGTTAACACGAAATCGTTAAAATCAATAGGTTTCGGCTTAATGCCTGAAGCATGAACATAAAATATGTTAAATTTTACGCAAAATATCTAGCCACATATTGGAGTATGCATAATTTAAGCGCGGGGAGTAATATATGGAGGAGCAAGTCGTTCGAAAGTCATAAAGACGCTTATGGTTGTTAATGTCGCGGGGAAAAAGTTTAATATTAAGGATAATAAAAGCTCTATTTTATACATTTTTTGTTTGCCGCTCTAAAAGCTCCAAGCTGTTGCTGACGAAAATACGAATAAACTTTAGAGTTAATTAAAAGCGTATTTTTGTGAATTTACGAGTAATAACGTGAATCTACGAGATTTATATATTTTACCATATGACAACATTTGCGTAACTTCAGGATAGATTTTGAAGTTTATTTTAGAAACGTGTTTACATTAAATTATTATATAATGTAATATTTTCTTCCTATAATTTTCAAATTTCGTGTACAATAATTTTAATACGAAAAACAATCAAAAGATTTTATAATTTTTTACATATCTTTTTCGTATCTTAGCTTTAAATTACTAAATATTTTCATTTCTTAAAATGACAATGTTTTTCTGCTTACTGTTCCTATAGTTTTTATAAGACTTTATTGCTTTCTCTTCTTATTTTTGACTCGCTAGAGCCAATACTACGTCCTTAAAGGCACAGGAAGTCGATAAAAGGAAGCTTTTTATTTTTTTTTTATTGTATCCTCTTGAACAAAGGTTCTCAATCACTATTTACGCTGCTGCGTCTTAAGCACTTATCTTACTTCCTTCGTATGAAAAAAATTCCTATGATTTTTTAAAATAACTAACGGAATAATGTGGAACGATAATACTTACGGAAAAATAACACAATTATATAATTGGGATCTACTTTCAATTATATTCAGTATCAAAATAATGCATTGATTTGGTCAATTGGATATAGTCTATTTAAAATACTACTTCTGATTATTATTCAACTACTTAAATTATTAATAGAATAATAATAAATTCAACATTAGAATTGTTAGTATTGGAAATTTCAAATTATTAAATTGCACAGTAGATAGTTCTAGTATAAATTTCTAATAGTACATTACATATTCACCACCAATTGATTCGCAGTAGCGATTTCTTTAGTATAAAATACAAAAATCCATATTTTTAAAGAATAATTTAACACGAATCGACTGAATTCAACACCAGTTCACGCGTGACACCGATCGCTCAACGCCCAACCTCGAAACAGATGAATAAATCTTAAAACTCGAAAATATAACCCGCGTCATTCCATTCCAATCGATATTTTCTAATTTCAACTGTCAATCCTTTAAAAAAAAAAAAAAGAAAAACATCGCGGATCCCCGCACTTATCCACCGACCCCTAAAACCATCATTTTATTTTCGACCAAAACTCGTTAGCCCTTCCTACGGCAGCAGCTGCTCTCGAAACTACGCAAAAAGAAACTCGAAAAACGAAAAAAAAAAGAATCAGGGGTTGGTATAGCAAGTCCTCAGGCAGCAATATTCCCCATCCATAATAACCACACATCCCGTATATAAAGTAGTACAGCGAGAAAGCCAACCGGAGGTGCGTGGCGGACAGTCGCAAAATCGAACGACACTGGCTATCCAGCGTAAGCTCCTATTTTGTGGATACTTAATCCCGCATGCGTGCACACGTACTCCCTACCAGCGTGTTTACCTTCTCTCGGACGTCGCACGTGCTTCCCTCCCACACACGACATACACACACACACATACTTAGGCGCGCGCAGAGAGGCAATAATAATTTCGCTCAGTAGCGGAACAGCGTTCGAGGACGTTTAAACATCCTTTATTTGCTCACGCGTGCTCTGCCAGACATATACACCACACACAGGCTAAACGTGCGATAACACCTGTATATAGGCGCATAGGTGTTAAGACCCCTACCCCAATTTCATTTCGAGAAGCGAAGATTTTCCCCCGCCGTTGCGGAAGTTGAAGATTTGGGTGTACGGGACTGGCGTAGCCCCGGGAGTTTGGGAAATTTTCAGTAGGTGCAAAGGGATTGCTGCTGAATTTTGAACGATCGAGTAAGAGAAAGAGAGAGAAACAAAATAGTCGCTCGGTCTGGCAGATACTACGATGCCGGCGCCTCTACCACCGCCACGGCTGCGCAACTTCAATTTTAATTGGACTGAATGGGATTGGTTCGAGTTTTAAAACTGGGATCGTCGGGCGTGCATTATTGCGAGGGATGTTCGTGCGCTTCGCCTGAGTTGCTTGATTAACGCAATCATTGGCGTTTATACGGAAATGCCACTTACTCGAGGTTCATAATTAACGGTAAGATCGTTGGAATTTTTTTTTTAAATATCCCAAGTGTTAACCTAGTCTTTGTAAAATAAGGCAGTAAAACCAATTATAATTCTATGTAGAAATAAAAAGAAAACGAATGATTCAAGTTAACGAGCAACTGGAAGCGTTGAGACAAATTCCTATTTATAATCGAAAAATTAATTGTGGATCTTTAGTTCAACGAAATACACTCAAATTGAAATTAGATTATTGAATTATCAGACTCTTGTAATGTCTTGCAATGCCATTCTTGTGTAATTAACAGAACTATTGGTGAAAGAGAGGTGAAACTAAATAGATTCTATATTTCCCTTTCATGTAATACACGTTGAAAATTTTTCATGCCAGATATACGAGTATACATATAAAAGGTCTCTTTGATTTGCCTTTGACAGCGACGCGGTGCGCGTCGTTAAAATGCATATTGCAACAAGTCCGAGGAAGCATTTTTTTGTGCAAAATTTAATAACTTTCATTCGTCGAAATTTTTACTGCGCCACACTCTACTTGTACCCATTCGAGCAGCTCTATAAAAGAGGAAACAAATTGTTTTGTGTTTCAAGCACACACTCCAGTCTCGAAAGCTAATATTTATAATTGAGAAACACCGAAACAGTGTGAAAAGACAAAATTAAATAAATTCTTGAACTATGGATTAAAAATAGTAATGAATATTTTGGAGAGAGTTTCACGTGAGTCATTCAATATTCTCTCGTATATTATATTTTTAGTTGGTTCAAATAAATAGTTTTAACCAAATTTCTATTTCTTTTTTATTTATAAAATTCAAGAATCTCAAGTTTTCATTATATCGATAATAACTGTTATTCTTGTATTTGTAAATATTGACGACTATAAATATTCAATATAGCGTTCATATCAGTAATTTCGGCGATGATATAGTACACAAGGAAGAATTGATTGTACGCGGAAGAAGGCTGTTATCGTATCATCTAGATTTCCATTGAATCAATTCAATTACGTTCTTACAAATAAAGCAAATGGATAAGGGCAAATGGATGGTATACATGTATACGATTTCGAGAATGCGAGGGAAATAATGAGATACGCTCCACCCAAAGTCACCTCCCTCTCATTCTTCCCGCGCCTAACCTCAAAGGCACAAGCAGCAAACAAAAATAATCACATTTTTCTTCGCGTGTACCTTAAAAAAAAAGAGAAGAAAAAGTAAAAGCGCATATACAGACGCACACATTCAGTGTATACTGACTCTCTTCAGACTTTCTCTCTCTCTCTCTCTCTCTCTCTCTCTCGCACAAAAGCTAATGTCGACGGTAAGAGGCGCGCGAGAGGAAAAGGAAACGCGCGAAGGAAAAAAATAATGAAGGAGCGTTATTTGAGTGCGAAGGTGCAACTCGTGCAAGTGCGAGAGTGTGTGTATGTGTGAGAGGGAGAGAGAGAGAGAGAGAGAGCAAAGGACAGAGAGCAATGGCTTTTAGTTTTATCTTCTCATACGTAAGCGTCCGATTTCGAAAAAGTCAACCGGCGTTTTCGCCCCGCGATGCTTTGCTGACTTTCAAAGAGTTACATTTCTACTCCAGGACTCTGTGTGTCTACATGTGTGTGTGTGTGTGAGTGTATGTGTGAGGTTCGTTAATGTTGTATC
>UELV01174703.1:4716-16355 GCA_900490015.1 Megastigmus stigmatizans | reverse complement strand
TTAGGTGACATTTTGCTTATATCGTAACAATTTATATGCATATCTCTAAGAAACACACCACAAGCACAACCATATTACTAAATAGAATATTCTGAAACATTAAAAAGTACGATTGCGCATGAGGCGTTCGGTTTAGCCATCCTCCTAGCCTCTGTAGCTCTTCTCTTAGCTTTCTGCGCACGCGCACTATGCCCTACTATCTCCTGTGCAGAATCCAATTGCGATTCCTATTTCTCAAATAAAAATGTTGTTGTGGGTCCAATCGTACTTTTTAATGTTTCAGAATATTCTATTTAGTAATACGGTTGTGCTTGTGGTGTGTTTCTTAGAGATATGCATATAAATTGTTACGATATAAGCAAAATGTCACCTAACCTTACAATTTCACTAGTAGCCGTGAGAATGTTTTTTTATTTTATTGTAGAATTTCGATACACGAAGACCAGACGCACAAAATACATTTCATTTCCTATCATTTCCCAAATTATGAAGTGTTTATGATAATCACTTCAAACATAAATTGAATAATTAGAATATCGGTAAGGTAGGTCGCATTTCTTAGTACGGCTTCCCTTTAATAGAAAAAAAAACTTTTTTTTGTGCTCCACAACTTTTATATTTAATACTTTTATGAGAAATTAATATTTCTATTGTTAAAGGCCAAAAAGGTAATTTTTAGCTAATTTAAAACATTTTAAATCGTTTTTCGATCGAAATCGAAAAAAGTTTTGTTTTTTTGCGCTCTACAAGTTTTAAATTCAAGACTTTAATGAGAAATAATTATTTTTAATGCGAAGGCCTAAAAAGCGATCATTTTTAGCTAATTTAAGTAATTTTGACTGTTTTTCTACTGTTATTATGAAACGAATCGGTCCTAGTAAAATATGTTTAATAGAGAAAAGTTTTATTTTTTTGTGCTCTACAACTTTTATATGTAATACTTTTACTACAAATTAATATATTCGATGTTAAAGCCCAAAAAGTGATCTTTTTTATCATTTTCCACCGTTTTACCACTGTTATCTTGCAAGAAATTGATTTTAAAGAAAAGTGTTCAATAATAAAAAGATGTATTTTTTTTAGTCCTTGCCCCCGGACGATTTAGACTCTACGAAAAAATTTTTTTTTTCAATTTATAGCTATAAAACAGTTTTTCAAAATTCTTAAAGGGTGTGCCATTTCAAAGCCTTTCGATGGATACGGCCAAAAATAGGAAAGTTTCTATTTTACAATATAATGAGTTAATCCCTAACTTTTCGGCCCGATCCGTCAAAAATTCATGGAGAAAATTGGTTCACAAATATAGTTTGACACTTTTTGCGATGACGAAAATATAAGGCACTACCGTGTAGCGGTCGTGCCAAATGATAGAAGCGGCCGACAAAAATGGGAATGGTAATCGAGCATCGAAAATGGAACGAAGTAACTATAGAAGATAAATACCCACTCCCGAGGATGGAAGATTTTTTAGAAAATGTAGGTAAGCGTTCTTATTATCGCTTTACATTTAGCTCAAGGATTTCATCATATTCCTGTAGATAAAGACTCTATAGAGAAAACCGCTTTTGCAAATGAAAATGGACATTACGAATATATCCAAATGCCATATGGCTTAAAAAACTTACCTGCTACTTTTTAACGAATGATGGATAAACTATTAGAAAATACTGGCATAAATTTTATTTTGTATACGTGGATGACATAGTCATATTTTTAAAATCATTAGAAGAACATTTACAGCATTTAAAACTTATACTCGACGAATTAAAGACATACGGATTGAAAATAAAATTAGATAAAAGTGAGTTTTTACGAAAAGAACTCCCATTTTTAGGACATATAATAACGCCACAAGGAATTACACCGAACCCGGACGAAATTAACACAATTTTGAAATACCCATTGCCACTGACACAAAAAGAAATTAAGGCATTTTTAGGACTTATTGGCTATTATAGAAAATTTACTAAAGATTTTGCAAAAATTGCTAAATCATTTACGAAAGTGCCTAAGAAAGGAGAGAAGATAAAGATTTTAATAAATCATTCAATAAATGTAAAGAACTAATTACGAATGCACCAATACTAAAATACCCCGTCTTTGAAAAACAATTTAATATTACATAAAATGTTGCAATTGGAGCCGTCTTATCACATGAAGGGCATCCCATCTCTTATTTTTCAAGAACTTTAAATTTAGCTGAACAAAATTGTTCAACAATTGATTAAGAATTATTGGCCATAGTGGATGCAAGCACACATTTTCAACCGTAAGTATATGGAAAAAAATTCATTATAGAAACAGATCATAAGCCACTCACTTGGGCCTGGTCTCTAAAAATATCTAATTCTAGATTAATTCACTGGAGAATTAAGCTAGAAGAATACGACTATAAAGTTAAATGTAAGAAGGGATGCGAAAACAACATAGCTGATGCCGTAAGTCGAGTGGAAATAAATAAAGAAGAGGGAAATTAAGAAGACGATCCTCTTTCGATGATACCCCAAAGCACCGGATGAGGTTCCCCTCACTGTTGAAGAAATGGACAAAATGTTCGATGATGATGATTTGACAACTGTACACTCTGCTGAAGAGAACCCGGTATTTTCTATACCTATATCAGACAACAACATTCATGCGTTTAATTATAGCTTAATAATTAAAGGAGGTAATGACCACCAAGTTTAAATGACTAAAGATAAACTAAGAGTACACTATTCGGTAAAGATAAATCGGCAAAACGCAGAAACACAACTGCTTAAATTTTTCAACGATAATATAAAACCCGATAAACTATACGGCATCTACTTGATGACTGACGAATTAGAAGAAATTACTTACAGAATAATGCAAGAACATTTTAATAAGAAGTAAAAATTGATCAAAACGACTGCATATACGCCGGCAACAAATCGAAATAACTTCATGAAGGAATTAGAAAAATATCATAACAGCAATCATAATGGAATTCTTGAAACAACAACCCACTTTAAGAAAAAGTTAGACATTCCCAACATGGATAGAATCATCCAAAATTATGTAAATTAGTATGAAATAAGTCTTGAACATAAATACGAAAGAAGACTATGAAACCGAAGCGGCGGCCCTATAATAGCTAACAGGCCTCTTCAGCATATACATATCGACGTATTTCATTTCAATAAAGAAAACTTTCTCACGATTATAGATGTATTCTCAAAATATACCCAAGCTTATCATCTATCTGACAGAAATGCCACGACTGTATTAAATAAATTACGACACAATGATTTACACCATAACTTTCCGGACAAAATTACTTCAGATAATGGAAGCGAATTTAATTCGAATGTACGAGATTTAAGGAATTTTGTCGAATACACAAAAGTGAATATCACCAAACAACTATCAATAGATACACCTCCAATGGGCCAATAGAAAGATTGCACTTTACTTTGAAGCAAAATTAAGTAAACCCGTGGATCGCAATCCGAGACAAATTGCCAAAAATCATATGACAACCGCCAGTATAATATACAATCAAAGTATTCACTCCATCACATATTACACGCCATTTAATCTCTTACATGGACCTTACGAGGAATTGCCTAAACATATTATAGGTCCTGATGCAGATACAATTGAGAAATACAATGAAATTAGGAAGAAAGAAATCCTACCTTTTTATACTAAATTATATGGAAAACAAGAAGAGCAGCAAAAGATACCATACAACTCGAACAAAACATTAGAAAACAAGGAAATATTTATTAAAACGCATCAACAACAACGCGATAAATCTGCGCTCCGTTACCAAAAACTACTTGTTGAAAAACAACAAGGCCCATCATTAGATTGTCATATTCTTGGACAAGTACGTACATATAATTTGAGAAGTGACGGTGATGATGACGAGAACGAGGACGAGGACGAGAACGAGGACAGACAGACAGATAGATAAATAGATAAATAAATAAACATATAGATGATTGAAAAAAAAGTGTTATAGATGATTCCGAACCTTACATCTGATAAGAATAATTTTTACATCGAGTCACATCTCGGAATCTCAGAGGATAAAGTTGAGACTATAGAATGTTTTGATGAAGATCAATGGATCAATATTTCTATACTTCTGAACCGAAACAAGAGATGAAATTCACTGAATTAGAAAAAGAAGTAGAAGAAATAGAGTAGAATCAAAAACTTATAAATGAATTGTATGATCCAGCCTCCGAACACCTCATCTTTAGTAGTCGATCGTTCGACCACCTTATCACCTATGTAGAATGTCAACAAACCAAGAGACTAAACATTGTCCAGCTATTACTGTAACCTGGAAGACAAAGAAGATGAGTAAGACCATAGAAAAGACAATAGTACATCTCTATTATAAACACCACCCTCGTACTGGCGACGGATTACTCTCTGTCGGGTATCCAAGCTGTAAAGACGTGTGTCAATAAAAATAATCGTAAACTACTTACCTTATTTATTTGGTTATCTATGTGTTTGAGTGTGTTCCATCACCTGCGATCGGGCTCTCTCACGACCAATAACATAACTCGCGCGGGACTTTGCACTCTCACTAGTCATGATCGTGTAAGCGCCCGACTTCCGATAGCACATTTCGATTTGAGGGAATGATTATGGGTATAATAAGGGGATATAAGGAGGGAATTATAAGGGGTAGTCTCGTGTTGCATTATTAATTACTTCCATCTCGCCATACGAATGGCTACATTACAATACATGCATCCTTATCTCAATAAATTTCAAGTTTTGTACTATAATAAGTAACTTTTCATGTTCGACACTTTTTGCAAAGCCAAGATCAAGTAATGCGCTAGTTTTACATTATCTTCTGTACTGTTTCTGTTAAGTAGCGTGTTAATAATAGTGCACGCAATAATGTAATTCCTCATGACTACATGTATATACTACGCAAAACAAAGTAACTTCAAGTAATTTTTTCTGGAAAATTTATTTGGCACCAGAGTTGGAAATTTTTTTATTATATTTAAAATTTAATGAAGCGAATATAGTTTTTTCATAATAATACCCAGTACTTCGATATTGTAAAGACCCCACCTTCAGAAAATTTAATTGTCGTACTTTACCGACATTACAGTATTTTAGATCTAGTAAAAATCTAATTGTAGTTATGGAAATTCAAGACATCATTGCATTTTATACTTAGCTCATAATTTATCATTTCGCAAAGATTCAGGCCAATATTTTAACACTGCAGGAAATGGCATGTCCACAAGAATTTCACGTTTCAACGTATGGTCCGTATACTTTGTAGAAATTCCATTTCCAGTAATCTTTAAATATCTGACTAAAACTATGAGAAATGGTAGATTATTAGTCAAGGACATGTAATAATGTGTTCAGTTTACATAAAGCCAAATATTTTTTTTACTAGAATCCAAATATTGCGGTCTCGGTAAGGTATCACATTCCGTTAATTCAAGGGCCTATTTAAAAAAAACGCTGGCACACGTGTCTTATTATTTTTCAAAAAAGAAGTTCCTGTTTTTGTCAAGGAAATCCAGGTCCCGTATCCCAGATTATATCCTTGTCAATAATGTACAAATTTCTATCAATTAAATAAATTAGAAAGTTACCCATATACTTGTAATTTGCATTATTTGTAATCGCTTGAAAAATAGTGAAATCTCTATCTCTAAAACTTACCATTAAAAAGGCAAAGTCTTGGCAAAAGTATAAGTGAATATTCTCATTCTCGCTAAAGCTCATGTAAATAAAAAGGTATTGTACAATCCTTAATTTTTTATTTTTTAGAAAAAAAAAACCCTTTTCAAAATGTGTAATATACCGTTAATATGAGCATTCGTTTCATTGCATAGCGGAAAATTAAGGCTTATGTGTGTATTCTTTTGTTTTCTTAGTTACTTAGTAAATAATTGTTTAAACAATATGTAAAAAATTTCCTAATTTTGAATTCAATGAATGTAATTTTGAAAATCTTATACAGGAATTGACGCTCTACAAAAAATGATGAAGTTGATTTATTATTTTGTCAAATGCTTATTGTTATTCTCGAGCAGAAAAGAAGTAGGTATATAATCAGGGCCTAATCAGTATACTGATTTTTACTAGACTTTTCTTGTCATGGCACGATGACATTTAAGGGAATTTTACAGATTTAGTCATTTTTGATGTTAATAATAATAAATAAATAGCATCATAATAATTTAATTGTTTTTCTAAATAAATTTCTATCAGATTGGTAGGATTTCTAAATAAAAAGGAAATACATGTAACACACGTTCACTTATTAAAACTTTGACACACTAAATATCGAGAACAAGGTATTTCTTAGATAAGCAATTTTTTAAATATAAAATAGTTAATTGTTTTAAATATAAAGTTTCTATGGTTATGTATGGTTTTAAAAACTATATTTTTTTTAACTTTCTTAGTTCTTCAATTTTGAGAGTTTGAAAAATCCCCCACAAAAAATTATATTGTTTGTATCCCCGCTGGATGGATGAAATTTTTTTGGTTAAACAGTAATCCTTCCATTTCTTACATTTTTAGTTCTACCATTTGCTGGAGCTTAGCACGATTGCAAACAGTACACTGATGCATAGGCATGTCACAGTCTTTGCGCCGACCAATCAGGCATTTCAAAGATATCACGGGAGTACCGAGAACAATTTTGTGCTGTACCATATGTGTAAGTATTTTTCAATCACATCATTTGGCGATTTGTTTTGCAGCACATTCATTAAATATATAGTAAATTAATTACATATAATATTTATAAATTGTTAAAGTTTTAATATTAATTTATCATGTCATGTGACGTGGCAGTGACGTACCTTTTCTAATTTATTTAGATTTATAAAATAATTTTACAGCAGATAAATTATTTTACCACGATACAGTTTTACATTGCGATGTCTTGATTCGCTATTAGGGACTGAAGTATGATATAAAGGGCTAAAGCTCAACTAGTAATAGAAAATTTATTATTTTATGGATGTGTACTTTGTTATGCGGCAATCGTCTGGGCTCCAAATGTATACCTGAGAATAATATATATACCCGTTGTCAATTTATTTAATAAGGTACCAGATAGTGGTATATAACAGTATAAACGAGGGAACGGAAAAGTCACTGGGGTGATCCACTTGAATTAATACTCTGTAAATAATTAATTAAATGAACATCACCATTTATTACCTAACGTGTACAATCTAAGTAGGAAGAACTATATGTCGATGTGAAATTGCTCACGTGGCTCTTATATTAACTAACATCGTCTATCACAGAAATGCTTAATATATTTTCCCTTTGCCATTACCGGTTTAGGCTCGCACCGCAACCAAACGCCTCACGGGACAATGTGTGGGTAGCTAAATTATTCTTTTACCGGATAAAATTTAGTCGTAATAACACTCAGGCACTCACATATTTTTCTCCATCGGGGCTTTCTTTATACAAGTTAATCCAGCGAACAGAAAATGATTTTCCTCTGCTGGGTTACTTTTGTAACGTGATATTATGTGCAATTTATTGCATATTTTTCTTCTAGTATTAATAAATAAAAATAAAAATAAAAAAATAATCGCGGGCACTCTAGCCCGATGCACTCTGGCCCACTCACCTTCGATAAAGCTAGCTGAGGTCGTAACTCTCACAAATCCTTCTCGTCCAATCGTACAATTGCTAAACTAATTCTCTCGTGGTGAAAATCACTACTCTAATAGCCGTTGCAAGTTACAAATCAGATTTTTAGTTACAAACACGTGCTGTGTCGGTAAAGTCCGGGCAACAAGTCCCCTTTTTGGAAACTCTCACTGATCGTATTTGTCTTCGTCAATCATCTTTCTCCGTAGCACTCGTACAGAAAGTAGTGTTACCTTTGTCGCTCTTGCACTTGTTGTTTGACTTCGCATGTAGAATTTTGACCAATTCATTCCTTTTCGACTATATAGTATCGATATCCTCCAATTATATTCGTCGCATTCTTTCAGTCGTCGCTGATTGGCCTATGAGAGCTCGACTAGTTCCTCATCTAGGATCAAGAATCGCAAGTAATTAGAAAAAAATTACGTAATTTAGTTGGATAGGGATTCTACCGTATATCTCCGATAGCTACTGTGAACATGCGCGGTGTTAGCCAGGGACTAGAGATTATGTATGCACAACAAGTGTTCTCCCCATACCGCTCTCTCTCCCCCCCCTCTCTCTCTCTCTCCCTCGGATTCCTCTTTGCACCATTCGTTTTTCTCTCCCTCTCGCTCTACCAGCAGTAGTAAAACTAGCCGCTGGTTTCAACGCGTCGTGTGTTCGGCGTTTCGTGCGTGTGTCGCTGATTGTCATCCCCGACAGATTTCGAGGTGCTTCCCGATGCTGATTCGTCGGTCTCGGGGTGAATGTGTGTGCGGGTGGCGGTATCTTCGTCGTCGTTGTGCTTCAGCGCCTCTTGCGACTATCATCAATAAACTCTTTACGGGCGCATATTCAGCAAACCCGTCAACTTTTTTTCGATGGTCCCGCCTACGATCTATTTGGCGTGGCAGAGACTTGGCTGGGCCCGGGTGTAACAGGTAATCTCATTCGGATCAACGGCTATAAGATTTTTAGACAGGACCGTAACGTAAATGGAGGTGGAGTTGCCCTTTATGTTAAATCACATCTAAAATGCCAAGTTCTTGCTACATCCAACACGGAACAGCTAGGTAAACCAGGAATTTCTGAATTTCTTTTCTGTAGTATTCAAAGTGGCAGCTACCCTCCTACCTTAGCGGCTGTCATTTATAGGCCCTTAAAATAGCTTTTACCAAAGATTTATATTTTCTTAATACCATGCGTATGTACTGTTTCGATTATAGCCACAAGATTCTTATGGGTGATCTGAATGCGAAACTTCTTAGAGAGAGTGATCATGCTAAGTTTGTTCGCAAACTTACTGCTGAACTCTCTCTGCAACTGGTCCAGCACGGTCCGACGCATTTCACGCCTGCGTCTAGCACGTGGATTGACGTTATATTAGTTGACGACAATGACAGCATTCTTGATGGCCGCAGCGTGCCGGCGCCCTTTCACAGCAAGCATAATATAATTACTGCAACCATTTCATACAATATTCAACCACACGTGTCAAATCTTTTCAGTTCCGAGAGTATAAGAAAATATCACAAGCATTACTGTGTGAATATCTTTCTAGCTGTGATTGGTCACCGTTCGGTGCAGCGGACATCAAGTAGAGCGAGCTCTGGGCTGTCTCTGCAACAATCTATCAACAGCTATAGAGTCCCAAGCTCCTCTGAAAACTTTTACGCCTAAGAAAGGCAGGCTGCCCTGGGTTGACGCAGAGCTAGCCCAGCTCTACAGGAAACGCGACGTTCTTTACCGATGGTATAAACGTACAAAAGACTTGAAGTTTCTGCAGGAATTTTACACTCTCAGAAAACAGGCGGACGAAAAGACGGAGAGTGCGAGAACATCTTTCTATCACAGCAGACTGTTTGATGCTCTAGATAGCAATCATGTCTGGAAGGAGCTGCGTGACCTGGGGCTAATATCCAGACATGAAGATGAGTTGAACGGCTTCTCACCGGAGGAGCTGAATAGACACTTTGCAGGGGTGTCAATTTCTCCTCGGGATGACAGTAGAGAGCGTGAACGCATCATATCACAAGCTGTTGAAGAAGGTTTTAATTAAAAAAAATTAATGTTAATGATGTTATTCTCGCGATTTCTCACTTCTCATCGCAGGCGCGGGGAGTTGACGGCATTCCGCAAAGTCTTATAGTGAAAGCACTTTCCATTATCGGAAATCCTCTAGTTGAGATGTTTAACTCGTCTTTCTCAAGGGGCATTTTTCCGGCCCTTTGAAAGAAATCACACGTAATTCCGCTGAAAAAGTGTAAAGCACCCTCCTCCCCATCGGACTTTCGTGCTATTGCGCTTCTGTGCTTTCTCTCAAAGGTGCTGGAGAAAATTGCTTACGAGCAGCTGATGGAGTATCTTGCGGTCTCTCGCATTATGGACCCACTACAGACTGGCTTCAGACCATTCCACTCTATGCAGACTGCCTTGCTAAATCTTACTGAAGACATTAGACGAGGGATTGACAAGACAATGATGACTTTACTATTACTATTTGACTTTAGCGAGGCCTTTGACACTATTTTGCCCTCACGTCTGCTGGACAAGTTAAGGCTGATGGGTTTCTCCAGGGCTGCTCTCCTGTGGTTACATTCTTATTTTTCTCAAAGAGAGCAAGCAGTCAACACTAGCACACATGGTGAATCCTCATGGTTAGCCACAAACTTAGGTGTTCCATAGGGATCCGTCCTGGGGCCTCCCCTATTCTGTCTATACATTAACGACATTAAAACGTACTAGAACCTGGAAGCGTTCAGTATATTTTATACGCAGATGACCTGCAAATATAAGTTCAAGTGCCGCGTGATCGTCTGGATGAGGGCGTGGGGCTACACCGGCGTTCGGCGGAAGCGGTGTCGGAGTGGGCGGTCGCTGCCTCTCTCAGACTCAATGCGAGTAAAACAAAAGCTATTTTATTTGGTTGTTAAAAATTTATATTACATTTCCAACAGGGAGAACAACTCAGCATTGATCTGAGGGACGGTGTGCGTATCCCCTTCTCTGGCACTGTCAGCAGTCCCGGTGTGGTACTAGACTCTCAACTTACATGGAAGCCACACGTTGATATGTTGACCAAAAATTTCAACAGAATTTTATATAGTCTTAGATTTTTTCGACAGTACACGACCGAGATCTTGCGCAAGCGGCTTGGCCAGGCGCTTCTGTTCCCTCACGTAGATTATAGCACGGTAGTTTTGCTGGATGCTTTTCAGGAGACCAAAAATCGACTGCAGGTCCTGCAGAACTCCTGTGTGCGATACGTGTTGGGTCTTAGGCGGGATGATCACGTCAGCCCTCACCGCAGTGCTCTGGGTTGGCTGCGCATTGATTCTAGGAGGCAATATTTTCTGGCTGTACTAATGTACAAAATCATGTTTATGCATCTTCCGGACTATCTACTGAGTCTCTTCAGTAGATAGGTACCCATAGGCTCGGTAAGAGGGTGTGACAAAAGAACTCCTCCCTCCCCTGATGCGCACTCAGACTGTAAGAAAATCCTTTCAAGTACAAGGTGCGCATTTATGGAATTCCCTGCCTACCGAGATAAGATACCTTCCTTTCCTCGGTGGGTTTAAAGCCGCAATGAAGAGATACCTCCTCTGACTCGATTAGCACTTCTATGTGTTAATTTGTTCTTGTGTCGTCCCACATACACCTTTTTTTTTATCGGTATGAGTGTATTTAAGGGATGAGTGAGAGGAATGAATGCTCTATTTTGTTGTGCGAATGTGTTTAATTTTAGATTCCAGACTGATAGATACTAAGAGTTATTTTAATTTTAAAAATTTATTTGCTTTTAATTCAACTGTCTTGTGTGTAATGCGCACTGTGATATTATTTTACTTATAGACTGAGTTACTGTGATAACCTCCAGTATTGCTAGTTAAGAAACCGACTGTGATATCACTAATCGAAAATTGTGTGCCATATTATATTATATTGTGTTATTTTGTATTATGATTTGTATTTATTTTAATCCTGTTTGTAATTTTAAATTGCAAATAAATTTA
>UELV01174702.1:19288-42704 GCA_900490015.1 Megastigmus stigmatizans | reverse complement strand
GTGTGTGTGTGTGTGTGTGTGTGTGTGTGTGTGTGTGTGTGTGTGTGTGACTTTTTATTGAAGCGAAGATTGTGTGTAAACAGGCGTTAGAGCAAGGATCTTATTTTTCCGCGAGTGTGCAGGTACTGCATCAATCTTTATTGCACCGACTATTGCGACGAGATTTAATTTTTCTTTTTTTTCATCTCTTTGTTTTTTTGGAGGATATAGAGCCATGCGAGTCAATAGGGAAGCGTTGCTTTCCTTGTTATGCTTCTTTTTTTTCTTCTTTTTTTTTCTGGTTTTTATCATTTTTTTTGACGTGCGACGAGTTGCGACAGTCGCGTTTATTGTTACGAGAGATTATTTCAAATTCTTTGGGCCTATATCGGTTTATTTTATTAGAGTAAATGAATGTTAAATCAAATGTAATTTCATATTTAGTTTCATGGTATTTATTTTGATGTAGAAGATGGATAAGCCCTATTGTAAATTTGGCTTGCTGTAATACTTTTTCTCGAACGTGATGTTAGGTTTTGATGTTTCAAGGATTCAGCTTCGATGAAATACTTTTGAAACTCAATCCATACATTGACCCGAATTCCCAAATTAAAAATACCTCTGCATTAATGATCGATTCTAGGAAATCCGGATATCCCAATCATATAGTCATTTACGAAATTCTTTGCAACAGTTATTTTCGTATAATTTCAAATAAATACCTATACATATACTTTAATTAATGTCAATACGGTAATTTTCGAATTTTCGTATTTACTTATTGGATCTCATGCTGTAGTTCATTTTCTCCCATTTTTCGTCATCCTACACGTATTTTACGAATGTTTGCTATGTTTTCTTATCCTCTTCCTTACCAGCTACGATACTTTAATTTATTTCTATAGGAAAGCTTGCAGATACACTCGAAACCATAAGCAAGAAAGCCAAACGAGTTTTCATACAAAAAGCCTTTTTTATTACGCGTATTTTCATCCGTCGAATTCGCATATAAGCATTCGCGAGTCGCTGCAACACGCACGATTGGAATCACTACAGACGACTTGTTGTGACTCATTTTTATCGTGACTCGTATTTTTGAGTAAATATAATAGATATCACATGTAGGAGAGTCCTCGAATCGAGTATAAGGTATCTTTATATAGCATTGGAAAGCATTTTAGCCCATACGTGGAAAGGCTTATAGGTAGTCCATTTATTTGTGTCATGACGAGTTGAAAGAGCATGCAATTATTTTACAATCTACAAATAACTGAACATTCCGATAAGATTGTACAGTATCTCGTTATCTAGTTATTTCATAATTGACTTGAATTGATTTTTTTTATAATCTCCGAAGATTCTCTTGTAATTCGAAGCTTAATTAGATTAGTCGCTGAGAGTTTTTGTACGCTATACGTTCAGAATATATTATCTTGATATGGTTCGAAACTAGAAAACTACATTTTCCAACATTGATAATAATTAATCAAAGCCATTCTATAACAAAGGAGATTAACGATAATGTTAGCGTAAAAACCCAGAGTTCGAAGGTGTATTTTTTGTGCGCCTATAGGTATCCGGATGTGTATATTTCTATATGTGTTTGAAACAAAGTAATCAATTTAAAGTGACTCATTAAAACTGTTTTGTCGGCGCGACTGTTCAAGTATAAGGATAATTTAGTCATTAGCCTGTTGTATAAACCATAGTTTCCACAAATGATGTAAATAACGAGCTATTGTATTACACTAATTCATAAAAACCATAAAAAGAGAATATAGACATATTAAATTACTAAGATCACACAATAAATCTCCAAGACTCTCATCGATGGATTCTCGAGCGATAATAAAAATGCAAATGTTAACGGTACAATCTTCCATTGTAGAATTCCTATGTTTTATTTGTAACTCTATACATCCGAAGGATACGAGAAAGTCGTAGACTCGAATCAGCTGGACTTTGACGTCATAATTGTGAATAGCTCCTTTCAACGGGCCAACCTGCACAGCTGTCGATCACCTCTATAGCAAAATCGTCGGAAAAATCGTTGCCTTGTGACTTTCTTAATTTATGCCGCATACAAAAGTACTTCTGGGTTTCGATTCGATCGCGCCTCGTATCCGTTACATTTATTACGTAAAAACCCGAGTCACCAATGTCGCGATATACTCAATACAAATCGTTTCCTTTTTTGTTCCCACCGCAGGAAATGAAGAGGCTGCGCAACCTGAAGGAAGCCCAGCTGTTCCACGAGCTACACGCGCCGCAGGCCCAAGCGCTCCGGGTATTCCTGAACCTCGACATCGGGGCGGCCCGTGACTTCGTCTACGACGATGCTCTATTCGTTAGTTACTTCGTGGATTTGCCTCGTCATTGGCGTGCCGGTACAGAAGCTGGGAGACTCGCCGGACGGACGCAGCGGTGCCGGGCGCGCAACGGCCAGGCCAACTTCAGCTACTGCGCCGAGATTCTCTTGGATCTCGATCTGGCGGCGTTCGTTGGCTCCGATGACAATGGGGATGCGGCGCTTGCTTCCTGGCCGAATTTACTCGTCTCCGTTGCTTCCCTCGATAGCTGGACCAGGTTTCTATATACGATATCTTTATACGTCGATTTGAAGCTTGTGCAAATTTGTATATATATTTAAAATAGGTCTTGGTTATTTTGAGTTCCGCGTTTGTGTGAACTTTGAATAAATGCTCCGCATTCGATTGTGCGAGTAATAAAAATATTGTGCATGTTGATACTAATTGAATCATGAAACGAAATACTCAATATCACTTTGTGTATTGTTTCACGGAAACAGAATTTCAATATTTGCAAAGCCAACCAAAATGTTTTTTAAATGATTCGATAATAAATATCGGAGACATTGGCTTATGAGTAGAAGAGGTCGAATATCGGTAAGACAATTATTTTTTCATTAAATATACTAATTAGAGCGCAATTTTCTATAAATTTTATAATTTACGTTAAATTGTCAAATAAAATAATTGAATTTTTCAATGAATCATAATAGGATGAACATGCTCGGTGAATTATACACGTTCAAAGTATTATCGGTAATGAGTAAGAACCTGCATCATTTCCTTACGTTCCATCCAAAATCTTGATAAGCCCTTTACGTAATACGCTTCTCTTCTTGGCTAACATTTTTTAAACAATCCTTTCAATTTGTGTATATTTATAGACGACACAATTTAATAAAAGATCTCACAGTACTCGACAACTACAACTTTCTGGGCTCCTTAAAATGCAATAATTTAACTCATACGTATAAAATGTGCGATAATCTTTAATTGTAATATTTAAAATAATGAAAAATATAGGACGTTTACTAAAATGAGTCATTTATAACATTGCTGTGACGCAAAGAAAGAATGACAGAATGATTTTAATTTCTCTCTATCTATGACTAACAACCGCGCATTCCTTTACGTTGTTTCTTTTTAAATCTCTTTCGTCAAACTTTTTTTTCCTGAATCCTTATTACGTATGAATGTAATAACAAGCTATTAACCTTCTATTGCTCTAATCACGGATGGTTTTGAACACAAAATATAATGGATGTTAGGCAATTAAATCTTAATTTTTACATGACTTAAAAATTCTTTCTAAGAAATAGTGAAAACGAACGATGAGTAATGTCTTATTGTGAAACTTCATCGCTTTTAAAAGCCTTCCGTCCTTCACTTACCATTTTGTTTTAAGTATTTACCTTCACTCGACATCATTAAAATTTTAAACTCGATTTGGAATTAGAATTAAGCTTTGAAATTTACTGAACTTTTCCATCAAAATAATTGTGCGTAGCAACTCAAAAAAAAAAAACATGATGAACAAAATAAAAACTAAACTTGGATAAAAAAAAACTCTTTATTAAGAAAGTTTGAACAGAATCGAGAAGAAAGATATTCGATGCAATTTCAGATACCGCATTGAAGGCTATGGCTCGCTTCCTCTGCCCTCGAGCGCCGGCAGCTACGAGTTCAATCTAAAGACCTGGAGACCAGCCGCCGGCTTCATCGACAGCCTGCGTCGCTTCTTCACCGGCGGTACCTGCGAGCTCGACGACATCACCTACTGCGCCGTGCCAGCGATGCACGAGGGCCCTATCCTCGACAAAACCAATCTGACGGTACTGCCGAGTGGCAACGTCGACCTACGTATCAACGTCGTGCACCAGAGTCAGAATTACGCCAAGTATCGAGACATGGACCCAAGCAGCTTCGACGGATTGAACGCAGGAAAGCTGCTGAGCAGCGTCAATGATGTTCTGAGTCAGTTCAAGGCGGCGAGAGAACGAATGATCCAAGCGAGAGCCATGTGCTCCTAATTGCCACGATCCGAAAACTTGCGCGCGTTTAAAACGAAAAGAAGAAAAGAAAAGAATGCGTGTAAAGAAGAAGAAGAAGAAGCGGAGAGAAGAGATGTGTGGCACGCAAATGATAGTAACATAATGGCTGTAATTACATTTTTCTTTAGCGTAAAAAAGAGACCACCAAGTCATTGATGAAAATCACTTTTGGATTGGCTGTACATACGTCTATACGTGCAGCTGCGGCAAGCTTGAATTATTGCCGAGTGTATAGGGTGTGAGTCGAGGCAAAAGTGACCCTCTCATAACGGAGGTGATTTTTTTTATTTCAACAAAAATAACAATTTACATTGAATTGTTTTTTTTTCCCCTTTTTTTGTTTGATAATAATAATTATCGTGTATGCTACTCCTGTAGTTTAGTTGGTAGGCGTGGTATGCGCTCGCTCGCTATTAATTCTTGTAATTAATTTGTTTTTCTTCATTTAATTAGTCGTTAATAGTGTAGTCGTAGAATAATATTCATAACGTTCACGTTTTTTTTGTTTAAATATTTACTCATTTTTTTCGCTTTTTTAGTTCACTTGCTGCGATCACCGAGATACAGAGACTCTCGACGAGCGACAATTGTCTTCCCCCAGGAAAAAAAAAAGAATAAAGAAAAGAGTGCGCCTTGGCATTGTTACATGCTTTATACAGCCTTATCTCCTCGTGGGACGGACCGACATCTGTGCTTGCGAAGCCGATCTCGCCGACATGTTTCGTAAATCGAATAGGTACACGTGTTTTACGGCATTACTTTTACGTAATTATACAATCTAGAGTTGAAATAAAGAGAGAAGCGCACTGGCGATACATTGATTTTCTTATCTTTTTCATAGAATAGCGCTAAGAAAAATGTTAGATTTTATTCTTTTTCCTTTTTTTTTTTTTTTTTTTTCATCAATATTACAATCGAATTGTAGCACTGTAACGTGTGCTACCATTCCTCCTGTTCTCTCGCGTACTAGCCACATTTATTCCGGATGCATTAACATTTTTGTTTATCTTGCTTTTTCTTCACACCCAAAAGTCTCACATTCTAATTGTTTTTTGTTTTCTCTTTCTTTTCCTAGGTCAATTTTGACGGTGGAACATTTCTCACAGTCGAGACATCTTGTATCCAAAGAAAAACGAAGTCGAACCGTATACCGAAATGTCGCCAATTCTTGATGAGAAACAAAAGGGGGAACAAAAGTAATAGAAAAAGTCGTGGTTCGCGTTCGATTAAAAAGGAATGCAGGAGCAAAGTTACAGTGGACTCTTCCTTTCGACGTTAAGACAGGCTAGCGAAGTAATACTGGGAAGACTGATTTTTTTTCTTAATCTTTTTTTTACTCGACACTTTTTTCAATTATCAGAAAATGTCACCTCTGTACTCGCGCATATCTTCCTTTTGAAGAAACAGTGACGGGAAATATATACCTCAATTAAAATTCTAATATCACAAAGTTTTTTTTTCAATGAATGAGAGAAAGCATCAATTTTTTAGTTATCGTCGTGCGGATCGAGATGGTGGGTGCTCCGAAATAGAATTTCATCGTTTCGCGCGGATATTCGTTGATTACACTTTCTCCGTTCGTCGTACACGTCCGATTAGAAAAATATTGAACAGCTTGCTTGAGGATCATTAAAGACTCCTTCAACAACCGAATTATTATTATTGCATGTACAATTGGATGCTTTGCTGCAAATGCTTCAAGAGTCATTTATGGCAATAATAACGTTTAAAGATATAGGCTAAAAAAAACTTAGCTGTTAATTGTCACTACCGAAAGACTACGGTATAAATGCAAAAGTTCAGGAGGCTTTAAGTGATCCTTGGCGTTACTTCGAATGAGCAAGGAATAGAATGGATTCTGTGAAAAAGCTGTAAGTCGTAAAGGAGAATGTAGTTTGGGTTCGAGTCAATAGCCAAGTTATGGAAGGCACCGGGCTTGTATTTTTACGATTTGTATGCATATAGGAGAATCTGTCGGAAAGACTCAATGAAGCGACAAGTAATCATGTTCCAAGCACTTGACACGTATTCCCGATTAGAATCGAATTGTTTATGATGAACTTGGAAAAGTACTGTAGAGTTCGATTCGAACAAAAGTATTAGTTTATTAGCGCATTCCAACAAGTTTGGAATAAAAACATGTATGTATATATAAAAATCAAGTGTTTTAGAGATACGAAATCTAAATAAAAGTTTTTCTTTATGTTAACCATCAAAACATGTATATTTTGTATTATGAGCAATGTATTTACACGTAGAAAAAATATTAAAGATCAAATACCGATCAACATCTACCATAATAGTTCCCATATAACGTTTAATACATTACTTTTTCCCAATCCATCACAGGAAAGAAAAAATTAATTCTTACATTCTTAAGGCGACCCTTAATAAACGATGTTTTGCACCGAGAATAGAATTTAGAAAGCGTTAAAAAATCGCGACTGAGTACGATCGAATTCGCAATCCATACGTTGCGTACAAATATAAAATTAGGCTGTATAAAAAGTTGTGTATCGTGTATACGTGTGTATGGTGAATGCTTTAATGTATGACGCGCGTATTTCACTTAATGCTTAGTTCTCGCAAATTAGAGGATACGCTTTTTATACGTTATCTAAAATTGTTAAATTAAATAAAACCCACATCTATTCGTTCATCGACGATTCAATCATTTTTTAATCGGCTGTTTATTTCAATTATAAGAGAACGTAGTCTTGGGAAAACTTCCCTAGTCAGTTCGTGGTTTCCTAAATTCTATACGCTAGCTACATTACTTAATCTGGGCCTAGAGTTTTCCTTCCTTACTTTCTATACATAATAAACTAATAATCGTTATAATTACTTATACTTCACTCTTAAAAGATAGTATTATGTACTATGTACAACGCTTAAGCTTACATCTGTATTTTTATCTTTCGTGAAACCACTTTACTGGAAAAAAAAATCGGAAAAATAAATGAAAGAGGGTGGCAACGGTGCGAACCGTATCACTATAAAACAGCGCATTAATTATTCTCTCTCACTCTCTCGTTCTCTTTCGCCGTGACTCTTGCACTTGACTGTTTATTATTCTTTCACTCTTTAAATTCCATATTCTATCTAAAGATTACTTCGTCTTTTCGCACTTACATATCTCGATGAACGTTCATGTGTAGCAGACATATAACAGACTCATTCGAATTAAAAACACGCACACTATTAACGCGGTATTTATCATTTAACGATTATACTACGTAATCATATTTACAAAAGCGTCTGCATTGTAAACCCGGGCTACGTTTGTTTACTCTGCCAAAAGTCTCGCACTGACCTTTTTTACCTTTTCGGCTTCTAATATTTGCATTGCAGTGCATACATACAAACGTGAATCACCCTGTTCTTTTCTTATAATCGCATCTAGACTTTGTATACGCAACGGACTTGTACCGGCGATGGAATGAACGCCGACTTGTTCGATAATAGTATTCCAAAAAATTGTACATTGTAGTGGCTAAAATATGACGCGGTTCTCGTAACTTTTATTCAATGTGATACGACGGTTCGTCTCTCTAATAAAGATTTCGCTTTCCTAAAATAAAAGAATCATTCTTTTTACAGCTCCTCGAGATTAGAAAATGCCTTCTCGACGACCGTAAATCGTTATTTACATATTTGACAAATCGCGCAGAATATATTGTTTCTTTTACTGACACTAAAATTTTACCAAATTAAAAATAAAAAAAAGGTTCCCGGACCTTTTCTGCATCCAAGATTAATATACATTTTTTTTAGTTAGTCCTCAATATTTTACAACTTTATATAATTTTCCTTAAAAAAGAAATAAAATTAAAATAAAAATGTCTAAATTTTACATATACAACGCTTGGTTAAAATACAATTACAAAATGATATTGTTCATTGGCACTCTGCGCTCGTCGACTTTAATACGATCATTGATACAATTAAAAAAAATTATGTTTGTCGTATCGAATAAACTATTTCACGTTGAAAAAAAGATATTACGAGTTGAGGTAAAAATATAATGCGTGCGTGGAAAAGCTTGTTGAAAATTACACCTATATTTACATTATAAAAACTTTTAGATTTGCAAAACGTAGAGAAATTTCAATCCAATTTTTATCAAAAAATCAATTTCGATTTTGCCAAGATAATAGTACAAACAAGAATATCCTCTAGATTTTATATGATATTGAAAAGTAAAACTTGCTTTTCCATTGTTAAAAAGAATTAAAAAAAAAAGACAAAAACACATCGTATATTTTTACGAATACCACGCACAATACCCCTTTTTCAGATCGAGCCACATGAGAATTTGTCGTTCAACTTTCACACACGCTCTTCATGCCCTCGTGTCTGTTATTTCTTTACAAGTCGTAAGTTCGTTGCCTCATCGCTAAGTAGTAGTCAGCGGCATATCCATCGAGTCAGGGAGTAATAGTTCTGAGCATTACATGATTATTCGTCCCGTAATATCAATCCTCGTCCGAGAGCGGGTCGTACTGCGCGGAGAGTAGAGGCGCTGGTTCCTCGCTCTTCACTACCGTCACAGCGGCTCCTGCATTGGTGGGCGGTGGGACTGGCGGTGGGCCCGTGTGCACGCCAAGTGCATTGAACGGATAGAATGTCGTGGGTGTTGGCGCGGGCGGTTGGTTTGGCGACTCGTCGATCACCATCTCGCCACCGGGCGAATTGTCGGCACAGGACTTGTCCTCTTTGTCGTTGCCGCTTCCGCCGCCGCCGCCACCGTTCCGATCGCCTGAACTCGTCTTGTCGTCCTCGGTGCGCATCACCTCGACTATTTTATTTTTCACGTAGTCGAGGGGGGAGAGATGCGACTTACTCGAGGGCGTCACCGATGTCGTTGTTGTGGCAGTGCTAGGCTCGTAGAAGCGTCGCGAATAATGATTTGTGGTGGGTTCGGGCGGCGAGACCGGTTCCGAGTGGAACTGTGGCTGCTGTTGTTTCCCGACTGGCTGTTGGCTTTGGTGCGACTGTTGCGGTTGAGAGGAGGCTGGTTTTTGCTGAGCCACGCGGATTATCTGACGCTCGTCGCCCGATTTCACAGAGTCCGGCTCGGCACCTTTTCTTCTTTTCCACTGATCTTCTGACATTTGATACCTGTAATGGAAGTCAAAGATATATTATAAATTGTACTTTTGCAAATTAGAAAATTCATCGCATGATTTTAGAACAATATTAAATATACGGACCCTTGATAAGGCCGATAGGAAGACATTGGCGGTCCGTAATCCTTGCTCACAATATGATCAACGTGCTCGCCAAGAGTGATAGCCTTATTTCCGGGTGCACTACTAGTTCCGCTGCTCGATTCTCTGTTCGATACATTTTCCTCTCCAGCTGGACTGTGAGCCATGCCATTTGCCTCCGCAGGACTATCCCTATGAAATCCCTGTAAGAACCATTTGTTTTACATAAAATACTCTTGACAAAAAGTGTATACTCGAAAGTATTCATATATTAAATTAAATGTACCTGAAAAAGACGATCTCCAGGTCGCCACGGTTGATTACTGGCAGCAGATGGGCTGCTTTTATCAGTGATTTGATTAATTTGATGCGTGATAATAGCATCTATCAAGCTGGCAGCTGTCAATGTGTTCATACCATCACCCTGCTGTTGGCTGGAAGATGATTGACTGTGTCGAGATGAAGATGGCTGTGATTTCCGCGAAGGTTGGAAGAATCCGCTGCCCTTAGCCATGCTTGGTGATTCGCATTGACGTTCGGACATTTCTCTGTAACAATGGAAAACAAACAAAAAAATTGACATTAGTGGACAAAATTCTCGTTTAAAAATGTTTTTCACATTTTCTAATTAATCAATTACCTAACAAGATGTGCCTCTTGTTGGTCTTTGTAAATCTGGGCCATCTGCCGTCTTTCTGCCTCCATGCGCTGCTGCTGTTGCATATGCTGCATCTGTTGCTTTTGGTATCTCTGCTGTTGCTGCATGTACGCGAGACTCTCCCTCTGTACAGCGAGTCGATGGTCCGCTTGCTGCTGCTGTTGCTGCTGAAGCTCTTTTTCCCTCTTCTGTTGAGCGGCCAGCCTCAGCTCCTGCTGCTGTATTTCCTTCTCGCGCTGCGCCGCGGCAGCAGCCATCTGCATCTCTTTTTCGCGCTGATGCTGAACAAGCCGATAGTGCTGTTGCATGTCCTTCTCGCGCTGTTGATGCTGCTGATGCTGCTGCTGTTGTTGTTGTTGTTGCTGTTGCTGTTGCTGTTGTTGCTGCTGCTGCTGCTGTTGCTGCTGTTGATGCAAGCTCATCCTGTGATCATGGCTTTGCTGCTGCTGTTGCTGTTGCTGTTGCTGCTGCTGTTGCTGCTGTTGTTGCTGCTGCTGTATCTCCTTTTCGCGCTGCACGGCAATGCGGTGATCAGCGGCTGCGGCAGCAGCTGCAGCTTGGTGCATCTCCTGCTCCCGCTGCTGCTGGGCCAGCCTGTGCTCTTGTTGCTGCTGCTGGATCTCTTTCTCGCGTTGGTGCACCGCCATTCGTTCCATTTGCTGCTGGTGGTGTAGTTGTTGTTGTTGCTGCTGCTGCTGCTGCTGCTGCTGCTGCTGTTGTTGCTGCTGCTGCTGCTGTTGTTGCTGCTGCTGCTGTTGTTGCTGCTGCTGCTGATGCTGTTGCTCCTTTTCACGCTGCATCCTCTGCTGCTGTTCCTCCTCTTGCTGCTGTTTCTCGCGCATAATGAGATCCCGCTCACGTTCCCGCTGCTCCTCCCGCTGCTGTATGGCCACGGCCATCTGATAATGGGCTGCCTGCTGTCTCGCCAACCTCGGCATGTTCTGCATCGCGCGATTGTCCATCGCGTAGCGCTCCGTGTACATCCGCTCGATCGACATGCAGAGACCCTCGTGGCCGCTACTGCTCACCGGTGGGTGGGGTACGGGTAGACTGGGTTGCTGCACCGCCACGTCCACTAGGCTGGAGAAGGCCTCGAGGCCGGGAGGTGGCGGTGGGTAGTGTTTTTGCGTGTTGTGCCTCTGGATCACGCCTTGTCGTGGCTGAGTATGGGACTGCGGAGGTGGGGTGCTGGCGCATTGACCGCCGTACATGGCAGTTGCGGGTGGTTCGGTCTTGTTGGAGGCTTCAGCCGAACCACTGCTGCGATTGCGCGGATGCATCTGCTGACTGGTGATGTAGTCGTTCATGATGATCTGACGCGATGAGAGCTGCTCCATGGTGTAGCTCGGAGCTTGGCGCGATGGATACGAGTTGTACTGACTGCTGCTGCTAGAGACACGGTTTTATTAAAGATCGATAAGCGAACAATGCTTATTTTTTATTTAATTAAATCATTTCGACATACCTTTGGCCATGACTGACAACGACTCCGGAATTTTGAGGTGCTTGCACGGGCACATTGCTTGTGGTGACGGGTGAATGTCTGATGGAACGGTGGTAATCATATATAGGACCGCGCTTGTCCACCGCAAACGGATGTACAGGTGTGCCTTGAGTGATCGAACCCGTTTCTATGGAACCTACTGCAATCATTATCAAACAATATTATTAACGGAACAAACCCGTGAGAGATAAGGTACGAGAGTTTTTGATAACAAGACCAACCTGGAGTAGGGCTGGGATTTGGTTGGCTGGCATTCCCGGGTGGCGTCATTTGTCTGAGCAGTCCGTCGTACCTGGCACTGGAAACGGGCGTGCCGTGAGTGATGGAGCCAGTCTTGTGCGTCGGTGCCATGTTGCTGAGTTTGGGTGACAATTTGGGATGCGAGGTTGACGGGATCGTGACCTTGTTGAGCTTGGGCGTCAGTGGGGCCTGAGGCCTCGGCGACGACGAGTACACGTGGGGACTCTTGGCGGTTCGGCTCTGGGGATCTTGATGTGGATGCTGGTGATAGTAGGTGGCCGGTGGCGGTGGCTCCGCTCGGTAGTGACTGACGGCAGCGGGTTTGTGAGGCGCCGGTGGCTGTAGCGTGTGATTGTACTCCTGCTGCTGGCGTGGCTTCTTGATACTAAGATCGAGAGTGCCCTCGGTCTCGCGCATAGCCTGTTGCACCTGCATAACCACGAGTCCCTCCTTCGGGAGCATCTCTTGACTGCTGGGCTGGGGCTGTTGTTGCTGCTGTTGTTGACTGGGCGCCGAGGGCGGACAAGGCGTGATGGTCGCCTGCATCTGACTGATCTGTTGGGGACTGGAGGCGGAGCGATGGCCGTGATGCGGACCCGAGACTACCGACAGGGTCGCCAGATTTGGATCCCTGTTCGGTATGGCAGTGTTGGACATGCTCGGCGCCTGCGAGGCCGGCTTGTATTCGCGCACAAAGGTGATGTCGTTGCGGTGGTCCGTCTTCAGGATGCTGGATATGGTTGGTGTGCCCGAGCTCACTGGCACCGAAGAGCTCGAACCACCCGGACTGTTTTGGTTCCGCTTCAGCTGCATCTCGATCACGCCCAACATGAGGTCCTGCGAGGCAACAAATTGCGTTATATATAATTCCAGACATATAGGATACAATGGGAGGTTTGAGATACCGCGACAAACTCACCTTGACGGTAATGGGATTGTTGTTGCTGGTGGTGGAGGGCGGCGACTGTACACGAGCAGGTGGTAGGGGTTGCGTCTGGATGATCGGTTGCGAGGTCTGGTGCGATGAGGTCGGGTTGCCGGTGCTACTGGTCGCATTGCCGCTGGGCGTCGCGAGGCTCACAACGACGCTGCTATTGTCCAATTCCGCGCCACCCTGACCTTCGTCCGCCGTCTCCTGGAACAAGCATCGGTACCTCTATCAGACGGCCCTCTCACGGGAGGAGGGACGATGTAGGCTCCGAAAAAAAATCAGGCGGTCCGTTGGTGGCGATGCGCACGCACGCACGCACGCACGCACACACACGCGCACGTGCCGCATCCGGACTCGGGGTTTCTTTCGTATGGACGCGAGGAGGTCGAAAAAACCGCGGTCTGCTCTTGCACGATTCGCGCGCTATTGCATTTAAACTTTGCAAACGAATGTTAAATATTCAATTCGCTGTTTACGAAATTATCTTCATCTTCAAAGCCAATTTACCGTTTCGCAAAAGCAGACGTATCGATAAAAGTAAAAAAAACACTATTGGGCGTAGTGAACGAGTGATGGAAAGCAAAGGATAGCTGGAGGATGTTCGTAGGTGAAGTTGGTCGTCGCAGGAAGGCGGTGGAGGGTAGGAGTGCGGGGTGGAGATAGAGTAGAGTGCTGCGAATGAAAGCTGTGCCAGAATAATCGGTCTTACCGTGGCAGAGCTGTCGTAGTCCTCCCTCGTGCTCGTGGGTGGATTGGTCTGTGGTGGCTGGGAGGAGGTCATCGGCGATGGTGCGACCAACGACACCACTGCCACGTCCGCGAGTTTTTCACCCACCTTAGTGTCCTGCGACTGCGGGAACGGCATCGGCAAGCCGCCCGTCGTCGTAGCCGACGATGAGGACGCCGAGGCCGTCGGGGTGCTGCTCGATATCGTGTTAGCAGGACTGCCCGCGCTCGCAGTGTCACTCGAATCATGCACCTATATACATTACACACAGTTCAAATAGATTACAGTTCCGGATACAGAACTATACACAGTCAGCGGCGTGCAATTTGAAACTTGGCTATAACAGCATCGTTTCTCTACTATACCATGATGGTATTTACCTCCAAAGCTATGTAACTACAATTTACGTTTACTTTTTTCTTTCGCATCTCAATACTATCCATGTGTTGAGATGCGAAAAAAATTACAAATACAGAAAATCTAACTACAGCTAATAGAGAGAGTATAAGAGACCATATCAAGGGTTGCGTAACTATAACGTTGAGTAGTGTACAAGTGAGTAGAGAGGAAGAGGATATCTAACTTACAGCCAACTCGTCACAGCTACTGGTACTGCTGCCGCTCTCCTCCTCGTCGGTGAGGCAGGGTCTCCTTTCCTCGCCGAGCGATTGGTAATACTCGGCGACGACCTGATCGAGACCGAGCTTCTTCCTGTAGGTCAGATAGTAGTTCTTGCACTGGTGATGAGATTTGCCGGCTATCTGCTCCGAGACCTTGGGCCAATTGGTCCCGTGTTCGCGCAGCGCCTTCCTCAACTGCTCGAGCTCCTCGTCCGTCCATTGACGTCCAATCGCGTCAGCCTCGTCCATCGTCTCGCCACTCGTCCCCGCGAAATGCGGCGCCAGACGACGGGATATCCGATTGAAGCAGGCCGAACAGCACTTGGTCGTGTTACTTGGGATTTCTGTGTTACCGACAAACGTGCAGTGTTATCGACAAATGTTCGATTTTAATTATCGTTTGGATTTGCTTTGATTCGTGATTTTGATTGGATCATAAAGTATTATACTAGATTATTGCGAGTACTGTGTGTTAATGATGTAAAAAGGAAGATTATGAATTTGATTTAATTGTTCTCTTTTTTTTCAAAGACCATTTATTAACTCGTATACGTTGACTTTCTATCGATTCCAATAGTTAACAATTGTTGGTACAATCGCTGTACAAAAAGACACCGCAAATCACAAATCAAAGCGAATCGCATGTGGAAATTGGTGTTCAAGGTCAATTGTAAACTCACGGAATTCGAGGATGATGGGATCGCGAATCTCGGGCGGCAGGTCGTTCCACTTGGGCGGCAGTGCTCTCAACCGTTTGACCCTGGTCTTGGAGCTGGCGGTGTTCAAGTTAGGGCAGCCGGGCAGTGGACAGGTGGTGTATCGTCCCCTGACCGACTTGCATCTGCAGGTATTGCAGACCCGCGCCCCGGGCAGAACCTGTTCTTCCCTCAGGCCGTACTGGGAGGCTTGGCTGCGTGACAGTGGCCGTGACTGGTTGCCCGCCTCCACCACCGTCTGGCAGATCGCGCACGGATGTGGCCCCAGCTGCCGACCTCCGCATTCTGCAAAAATAGAAGGAAAAAGAAGTTAGCTCGGTTCGCGGGATTTTGGCTTTTGGATCGATCCAACTGGCTTGAGTTTCACTCTAGACTTTTGTATAACGTATGTACTTATAATAATTAATATATGTAATATAATATATAATCTTTGTATAGAGATGGATTTTGTTTGTTGGGTAGGATTTAACGATTGGCAAATATAAAGTTTATACATATCGGAATGGAGGCCGCTCGTAGTTTATGCTGATTCACAAGCTATTGTTGAAAATCTGTTTACATCGATAACGAGTGATAATTTATACGTATTCGTTCTAAAGCCTCAAAGATTGCAGCCATTCATTCTCCTCTCACAATCGGTGCTACATAATTATCGCTCGGCGCCCAGCTAATTTACCTGAAATTCACGATAAAAAGCCCTCACCCCCCAGGCTATATACCAAAAATCAGTTCGCGAAATCATCGAAAGGCTCTTCTACCTCAATAGAATAACCCGCTTGAGCTGTAAACAGCAAGGTCACACAGCTGCGACCCATTCATCGACTCGTGCCACACGCACACACATTCTTCTCTCTCTCCCTCGTCAAAAAAGTAATCGGGATTCTATAATTGCCGAGGTGAGCTTATGTACGAAAACTCATCAGCCGGCATGCAGGTATAGACGAGCACGCGATAAAAATCAAATAAAGGACAAAGTGTGCGAGGGTGTCGTGCAGTATAGAAGCCGAACCAATCCCAATATATGTATATGACAGTCTCGCACGAGCTGCATGTGTATCACGCGCGCGGTATATATAATTGAAATCGCCGGAGTGAGAGACGTGCATGTATGCCTTCAAGCTTTATATATATATATATAAGCAGTGTTCTGCAGTTGCGGGCGTCGGGACTATACGCGTGTATGGAGAGTCCAAGAGTCAATCGCTATTATGGACTATGCATAATTGCCGGGCAACGGTGTAACGCGGTTCGCTTCTCTGCATTCATCACCGCCGGGAATCACTCGCGTTTTTTTTTATACCTTTACCGTTTCGCGTGTATGTACGTTGGGGGAGCGGAGGGAGGGTCTTGTTGTTTCCGCTCTTAAATGTATTGCGCAATTTGGGTGGTGCATTTGTCATTTATTAGATGCGTTCGGTGTAATCAATACATCGAGTATATATAGCGAAGGGTCTGTGCTGCAGGATGCGTGTATATTAACGACGCTAAGATATTGCTGATGTTACGGGGGAATTAGAGGGAGTAGTTTCGCTACTTGGTTGGCCGGGGACTTTGGCTGCAGCTAATCGAGCTTGTGGTTGAGCCGAAAGGATCGGACAAGTGACATTTTTGCTAATTCCGATTTTGGACTCGGGCATTTGAAAGCTCGTTTGGCCAAAACTATTTCTGTTCATTCGTTCAATCAGTCTATAATAACTAGGGGAAAAAAAAATCAAGCCGTTCCTTCGTCGAATCTTCCGCGACGTTCCACTCCGCACGCGCACCGCGAACTCGCAAACGCACTCCCGAGCGTCTAATTACGCCTACAATTTCCATTTCCACGGCCCGTCAAAGCTCGCGAAAGCCTCGTCGCTTATATACAGAGAGAGAGAAAAAAAAAGAAAGGAAAAAGAGGGCATAAAATATACATAAGCGCAGCGTGATTTCTTTTCTCTATTTGCGTGCCTCATGGTCAAAAAGCCGCGGGAAACGAAGCGTACGTATACAGAGAAAACGGACGACGGACGACGGGTGTCAACTGGCGGCTGCTGCGGGTATATATACTGCAGGAGGTAGCGAGTGTATAGAGAGAGAGAGAGAGAGAGAGAGCGCGCAACGAAAAGGGAATAATTAGGCAGGCGCAGCGAGAGAGAGAGAGAGAGAGAGAGAGAGAGAGCCAGCTCCGACCCCTTTTCCACCCGTGAAGTAACTAATTAGGAATTGCCAATTAAAAAGTTCTCGCTCATCCCGCGCCTCGGCGGCATTTGCCTTGATTGGACGCGCGGCTAAAATGTTTGTCTACGGGCCTGCAGCCGTCGCTATGCCGCCGTTGCCGCTACCGCCGCCGCGGGGGGCTGTCGAATATGCCAAATTAGCTCTTTTGCATCAAGGCCGAGAGACTTGGACCTCCTCCTCTCTGCATCCCCACTTTTTTTTCCTCTATTTTCGAAAATATGCCCGATATGAGATAATTTTTGATAGAGAGAGAGAGAGAGAAAGAGAGAGGGGGTGGGGCTAATGTAAACCGGCTGTTCACTCGGGTATAATTATAATATATTATATATTGCCCGCAGCTAATTACAGCGAATTCGTTGGAGTGTCAATTAATTTTATTTGCGCGCGTGGCTTTCGTATATATAATTATGATGTGATGCGTGCGCGCGCTCGAGCTGGATTCGTTCGACATCGGCGACAATCGTAGTAATACGCGAGACCAATACGGGAGATTTTCTCGCTTGGATATATGTGTGTATGTATATAGAAGGGTATCGGATTTTCAGCGAACTTGATAAGCCGTGACTGACAAGGGGCCCCTAGTGGGCGCGTCGATCCACAGTTACGGTACGCGAGCACAGCAGCGATTTTTTCGCGATTTTTATTCGCACCGGCCTCGATTTCCTGGCTTTCTCTGCGGCGTTTTTCCGTTCGCCTGGGAGAGGAGACGAGTTCGACAGCCAACAACTGGTCAATCAAACGTCGCGTCATTATCCTAATGGATTTTCGACTTTTGCTTCTTTTTTTTTTTTTTTACTCGTCCGAACGTCAAAATACTAGGATTTTGTGACTAATGTCTTGTGGACCTTCTGTTCGCGCAGATTATAAATTATTTTATTTTTAGACCTATCTCAACTCTTTACTGCACAAAGAGACTAAAACATGAAAAAAGTGGGAATCCAGAGACAAATCCTTACAAACTCTTGAGTTTGTACTACTATCAAGCTATTCGACTGCAGCAGCGAGACTCGTCCCATAAAAGGAGAAACAATTAAGACAGCGCGCGTGATGTTCAGCTCGAGCACGTGCTCCGTTTCCCTCCGAGACGCATTGTTACTACACGCGTGTGTCACAAAGCGAAACAAAAGCTCGCGGAAGTAGCGAGCAAAGAGAAAAAAAGCAAGAACAAGAAAAGTCGCGAGTGCTCGAAAGATAAACGGACGAAATAAAAATGCGCGAAGCGTGCGGTGGAGAGTGGCGGCTACTAATTAAGCTCCCCGCGACCGCGTTGGAAGATAGAGAGAGAGAGAGAGAGAGAGAGAGAGAGAGAGATGAGGAGAAAGAAAGAGAGAGAAGAGATCGAAATGGAAAACGCACGGCCGCGACGGCTGCGGTGCATGAATCTTTCATAAAGAGTCGGAGTTGGCTCTCTTCGCTCCAGTGTCAATATCGTTTTTCATTCTTCTATATAAATTCCTTCTCTCTCTCCCTTTCTCTCTCTCTCTCTCTCTCTCTCTCTCTCACTCTGCAACTTTGTCTTTTTTTATTATTATTACTCTCTATCTGTTCGGTAATACCATTATGCAGAGGATACAAACGGCCGCACGAGTTTTGATTAAACATGCAAGCGCGCGCGAGTGAGAGAGTGAGGATCCCTTCCCATTGTTTCTTTAAATTAACACGGAGCTGCGCGGCCTTTGGGGAACAGGGAGAGAGAGAGACGGTAAAAGAGAGTATTAAATAAATTTTTCACAAAGGGTCGCAATTAGCCTGTAACCCATATTTGCGCCGAGTCATCGAATATATTCTCCGGGAGGGAGAGCGAGAGAGAATTTTGCAGTGTGCAGCGCGACACGCGGGGGAGAAAATACGTTTGAGGAAGTAATGACTGACGCGCGGACGAGTGAGAGAGAGAGAGAAAGAGAGAGATTGTCATGCGAGGATATAACTGCAGCTTTTTTTATTTCCTCTCTGTGGGGGATGATGAAATTTGTATTTGAGAGAGGATTGGTTCGCTGGATTTCTGATGCGATTTAGCTTTGTGGATGCGCGCGCGCGCGCGTGGAGGAATCTTTCGCCGTTATATTTCAGATGACTTTGTTAACTCGGTCTCGCTTTTTAATATCGTCATTTGTCGAGTGTGCACCACAAGCGAGCCACTTGAGCGAGAAAAATCCAGAGCTTTTGAAGTCTCGCGTACAGAGCTTCATTTCTTGTTAATTTCGCTAATGACCGCGAATGATTTCAGCGAGTGAAAAGTTAAAAGAAACTTTTTCATCGCTTATCTATTCGGCTCATTTTATTTCAAATAATATCTATTGTAATGTATATTATAATGGTATATATACGAATAATAATAATAAGCCAACTCGCACAACAATCATGGCGAGGGAAATCGAACCCGAACGAAAATTCCCTTTGTTCCCTCATCAACGGCGTTATCATAATTCATCGGGCACGGCATTCTAAAACCCTCGGGGCAGCTTTCCCGATGCGCAGCTCTCGCTGCATACGCGCCCGCGCGTCTTATTTATACCCCGGCGCTTTTTCTCCGGCCCCTCGAATAACGCGATTTCACGGGCATCAAAGGGAATATTCAATGCTCGCTCTATTATAATCCACCGGTCGCTTGGCACCGGCCAATTATCACAGCGGGACTTTTGCTCGACAATTATGCCTCGCTTTTATCTTTGCGCCGACTTTGGGGCCGATTAGATTAGCTCAGAGCTGAAGATGTGCGATGTTATTAGCTTTTATTTAGTGCGGGTGGAATTAGGGAATATGTAATTATATTCGATGATGAATAAATTTATCAATGTTTGTGTGGTTTTTTTTTTGTTTGTTTTTTTATGAAATGAAGTTGATTCTAAGTAACGAATTTGATGTGATTGCGGGAGATGTGCTATGGGACATTTTTCATTTCGTGAAATTTTAACGGATTCCAAGAATTTGCAATAACGTAACGTTTTTCACCGCTGTTGCAATGGCATGATAAAAGATTTTTTTATTTCAATTCATCAACGTGCTATTACATGGTTCCCTGTAATAAATCATCAACGTACGCAAACCTTTCTGTACCCTCGTTCAAGTATAAAAAACGTTACCTGCACCACATTATACCGAAGCAAAAAAGAAAATCTCCGTCTCTCGACTTCACCGAATTGCCGCTTACAACGGCGTGTAAAAAAATTGGCCAAAGGGCACGTATACACACCGACCGTTTACCCTTACATCCTTGTGCGGGCGCATCCTCTGTTTTCCCAATCCATCGCGTTACAGCAAACTTTCTCGTTACAAGAGGCAGTAATATATAGCCCGCGGGGCCCAAAACTTGGCCGCCTATATAGATATGTATATCTGCACGCTACAGCCATATACACGAAAAAGCAGCAGCGCTATAGGAGAGAAAGAGAGAGAGAGAAAGAGGAGAGAAGAACACAGCCTCGAGGCGGACGCGCGTTTTTGTATTTATGTATTTATGAGATTTGTGGCTCGACCGAGTGGCTTGGCAAAAATGATTAAAAGCAAACATGCAGTGGTAGGCTCGAGCAGTTGTACATATCAACCCCCAGCGTTCGCGTATTATCTATATACATATATAACGAAGTAGTCGAGTGTTTCCGCACTGGTGATGGTGCCTCTTTTGATTTTCGCCTGCTCGCCTCCCGCCTGTTTCGATGTACACTCGAGCTCGCGATCTCCTGTGCTCGCTGGTGTCTTACTGGCGAGTGAGCCGATCGAGGGAGGGACTAGTCCTTAGCTTTTTTTCACGAAAACGCGATGAAGTATCCATGACTGTGCTATCAAATGGGCAATTACGAATGAATCGTGGCACATAGGAAAAGGAATGAATAAAGACCGAGCCGTGATTTTGATTATTGATTTGGATCGCGCTGAAGAATTGTGTATAATGGTTCTTATCGAAAATATGTAATTTATCATTATTTTGATAAGTTAATTAGTAATTTTATCACGCGAATAAATAACTTATTAATTTATTAATGAATATAGTTTATTATACTCTATTCGATTTCGAGGAATCCAAAAGACTGGAATTGAAATAGAATATTTATACAGAGTGAATTTTCAGCTTTGACACAGATAAGTACCTTAAATATGAAGCTAAAACCGTTTTCTATGAATTTCAAATGATAATAAATGGAACGCTTTAAAATATACCGACAGATGTAGGCTCCCGTATACCGAATAAATATTTGATCAGCCATTTATTTATAGAAATAACCACGAGTACATATCAAAGGTAATTTAATCGAAAATTTATTGCCGTGTATTCTTAATGTATTTGTCTTGAAATGAGTATCGCATATGAATATTTAACCTTTCCCTCAAATTACCGATGCATTTACTTCATGAGAACGTGATATAACGAGAAAAGCACTCGGTTTCCAATAGTTTTCCCACGTTGCGGCTATAATTAATATCCCAATCATTATTGAGAATCTTCTCAATTGTCCGAGTCAATATATGATATAATCGAGCAGCGCATATTTCGAGACTTGATTACGCGAATTGGCAATAAGATGACGTTCGATTGCGAGTCTCTCAAGCCGATTGAAATTCCGGTGCACGTCAAAGGAGTCAAGTTGACCGAAGACGTGTCGTCGCCACAAACGCCGCTATCGGTCGACGGACACGAGTTCCGCGCCTCTGCGACATCGTCCGAAATTGGAAAGAGCCGTGCACCGCGTTTTACGGCTGAACGAGAGAGAGTGAGAGAGAGAAGAGCGCACGATGTCCTGTGTATACACCCTGTACAGGGTCCTCGCCTAATTGACAGATGTTGTTTGCACGAGACAGACTGCGATATCAACGGGGCCGTATAGTCGAGCGAGCCCTAAGGCACGATTCGATCAACCCTTGTATATAATTGTGCATAGTCGGCTTTTCGACGCTTTTGAATTCGGCCCTTGTAGTTCTTTCCTGCGCTTCACCGCAGTGAGCTTGAGCTTTCCTGTTTTGACCTTGTGATTCTTTGTGTGGCAAATTATTCCGGGGCAGAGATTGAAGTTGTTATTCATAAAGTATAAGCCTAATTGTCACTTTCATTCTTCTGTTTATTGGTCGCTAAAAATTTAGAGTAATGCATTGTAATGTATAGCTGTGAATGTATAACCGCAGCTAATTTTACTACTGATAAGGTTAAAGTCAAAAATTATATTACGCTATGGTCGTAAAGATAGAGATTAATTTTTGGAAAAAACTGTTGCCATCTCGGTAATGATGTAAAACATTGCGTGGTTCAAGTTTCATGAAATTCCATTCACAGTTCACAGAGATTTTTGACCACGCAATGCTTACATCATTACCGAGATGGTGACAGGGGGGTTGGCAAAAATTAATCTCTATATCTTCGTATATTTCGTAGAATTCAAAAATTGGAACCTCTCCGACCATAGCACATCCCCTTCAAAATTTTAACGAATCAAAAGTGTATTTGTCCGTAACATACACTTTCCATAATTAATCCGGCAGTAAAAACTAGGCGAAAATTTAAAATAATCTTTTCAAGAAGAATTGAAATAATATTCAACTTTTCCAAACGCAAAATTTTTTCCCTCTATAATGCAGTGCACATTTCTTCAAATACTACGCGAAAAAATTTCCCGCACTAGATTCCCTCTTAATTATCAATATAATCCCGCGATATCCGCGTGATATATAATACGTCGCGCGGAAAAACCACGAGCTTAAAAAAAGTATCTATTTCATGAAAAAAAAAGCAGAGTAAAGAAGAAAAAGAAAATCGAAGAAGACGATCCCCTCGACCACAGAGAGACACTCCATATCAAAAGCACATACATGTATATAATTCTATAACGAGAGAGATAGAGAGAGAGACGGAGCGAGAGTCAAAGGCGAGCGCAAGTGGAAGGAAGGGGGCAAGATTAAACTACGCGAAGCAGCAGCAGCCAACTCCTCTATGCATCCAGTGTGTGTGTGTGTGTGTGTGTGTGTGCGTGTTGGTTACGGTTATAATCCGGGCATAGCCTCGGTTCGCAACGTGAAACCGTTCGTTCATAATCCGCTATTTGCTGAGCGAGCCAGAGTAGCAGTAGCAGCAGCAGCAGCAGCAGCGGCACCACAGCTCTATACCTGTCTAACGCACACACAAGCCGAGGAAAACGATTGCAGGTAGCAAGAGAGAGAGAGAGAGAGAGCCATTAATTGGGATTAAGTAAATCAAGACGCTAATTAGCTCGTCCGCTTCCGAGAGCAGCACCAGCCCACACAGAGTCCCCCCCCCCCCCCCCCCCCCC
>UELV01174702.1:0-19268 GCA_900490015.1 Megastigmus stigmatizans | reverse complement strand
CTCTCTCTCTCTCTCTCTCTCTCTCTCGCTCAACCGAGGAACTTTAGCCCTCGCTTTACCTTCATTTAATTTTTCCCACCAATTTGCTTCGGCTTCAGCACACACACCCTCTCTTTCTCTCTTCTCTCTCGCTCTCGTGTGTGTGTGTACGCCCGCTTCATTATTTTTCTACTTCACTCTTTCTCTCTCTCTCACTCTCTTTTTCTTTCCTTTGTTGCCCTCTCCCCACCTACTCTTTAATACACTTATAACATTCGCGAGTATAATGCCATGTTTGCAGGATGTTTTTTTGTTCCCAACAGTTTTTCGGGCTTGCGCGAGCGAGGGCGTAATTCGATTGCGGGAATCGTTGTGTACGAGTCGAGTATTACTCGCGTACAACGAAATGTACACGCGGCGGTCTGTGTGTAATGGGTTAAGAGCGGCAACGAGCCACGCGGTATAACGAGCTTTTCGCGGAAGAGATGTGCAATTGTGATGTTGATAATTGGGACAGAGAAGAGAGAGAGAGAGAGAGAGAGAGAGAAAAAGTGCGCACTCTCGCGTCGTGTATATTATGTATACATACTTGGAATTTTAATTTTTGCGGGCGACATCGCGACGACCGAGGATCGCTCGACGAGTAGTTTAGTCGTCCCCGGTTTTACTCGTCAAAATTTATAACTGGTGGAATTTTTATTTATATTTTGTGGAAAATGTTGAAAAAGGGCCGCGCGGCGACTGGTTCAACGGTAATTCCGAGCGGTTTTTCTCCCTTACACTCTTGCAATTCGAGAGTTAACATTTTACAAGAATTCCGATGTAAAAAAAAAACTCGTTACACGAATAAAAATTCTACATCCAACGTAAAACAAACGAGCGTGAATTCACCGTGGTTAGCGATATCGCAGCAATATTAATTAACCATCATTGAAAATAAGAAAAAACGAAAAAGAAAAATATCGTCAACGACGTCGCACACTTTTCATCTTTTCCGCTAAAATCATACATACCGATCGATTACTTTTCCCCCGGAAATCTACATAATTAATTTACGCGCTTCATATCCATAAAAGCTGCATTATCTGTTCAAGTGATTTTTCATCGAAATTTATATATCTATGATCGTAATTGGTAAGTGGGACGGAGAAAGAAAGGAGAATTGGTTACCGCGGAAAAGTAGCTTCGGTTTAATGCTCTTCTGCCGCACACAGTGAAAGAGAGAGAGAGAGAGAGAGAGAGAGAGAGAGAGAGAGAGAATCGAGACAAGCTAAGCAAACACTTTTCGCGATATTACGAGGCAGCACGCGCAGAGAGAGCAGCAGAGAGCAAGGAGGGAAAATATCTCGAGGGTTTTCATCCGGCGGCCGACACGATTTCTACTCCCTTTTATTCCTCGAGAGCGCGATTCAATCACTCCTCCGGCCTTTTTCTTGAATATATACATATGCGTGTATGTCTGTGTGTGGCAGTACGTCAAGATAAATGTAATGTGTATATAAGCGGTCCGCTCTCTATCTCTCTCTCTGTCTTTCCCCCTTGATTTTATATGCTCCGTAGCAGCGACTGGTCCCGCAACCCCTTTGTCTTTTAATTCAATGCTCGGCGCGTTAAAGTAATAGATATTATCGGAAGGAGCCCCGAGATGATTGGCTTCCTCCATCCTTTTTTTTCCCGGGCAAATTGTTTTTACGGGGGCTGTTTTCGCGGAAATAAAATTCGCAGATGGGATATGTTTCCGTAATGAAACAGTTTTTGTTCGATCGTTAGTGCTATATTGATTCACGAACAATTTGATTTTAGAAATGACGAGAAACTGTACTCGCCATGAATTGTCAATTTTCAAATTAAACTTTCTTCTATTTATCTTTTTTTTTTTATTGTTTTACTTGTATCGATCGACTAGAATATCCTGCCGTCCCGCTATTTTATACAGATTGATAATTTTTCAATCGAGTCTTGATTGATAACGCGAATTAAAAAGCTGACATTGTACATTATTGAAGGTGGCGCCCAATTGCATTAATGAATCTTTTAATGAATAAATAATCAATGAAGCTTTAAAAATCACGGAGAATTATTACTATTTCAAACTGGATTCTTTCAATCATTAACGGTACTTCGCGTGTCAATCTCATTTGGTGAAATGCTCGAATAATTTCATCAACATCGTTCATGTCGGTGTTTCACTCCCATCATCGTGCACAGATTCCAAGAACTTATCCCAACGATAATTCCCGTGCTATAACGTAAAAAATCACTATCGAGCATACTGTCCCCACCGCAAAATCGTAAAGCCACTCCAAGCAAAAGAAAAGAATCGCTTAATCGTCGGTATACTCAACGGATCGACATACAGAGATTCGACGCCTATCGCCCGCACCGAGCAATACAGATACACTCATCCGAGCATTCGGGCGTAGAGTATATAATAGACGCTAAGAGATGGAGAGAGAGAGAGAGAGAGAGAGAGAACGGAACGGGGAGACGGAAGAGTACAACATCGACGTGGCTCTATTCAGCTAGACAATCGCAAAGGGATGCAGCAGTAGCACAGCCTTAAACCGTCACTTTAATACTGTATAGGAACCGGCCGCGCACACACACGCACAGGAGAGTAAAAGCTGTAACAGCGGCGGTAGCAGCGGCGGTAGCAGCGGCAGCGGCACCGAGTCTCGTGGGAAATGTGCGTAATCGCCGTCCTATTCCGCGCCCGCGCACCGCCGGCGCTTATTCTCACGATCGTTTGTTTATTGTCGGCTCTCTCCCTTCCTCTTCCTCGTCCTCTCCTCGTTTGCAGGCAGTCCGCCCTCGCCGATTTCGCGTCGCGCGACAAATTATGCGTAAGCTCTGTGTGCATCTCTCTCTCTCTCTCTCTCTCTACTGTATTATACGTGTGTGTACACATGATCAGCTTATAATCCCGGTGTCCATTGATTTTCCTGCCCGTTCTGTGATGACCGGCATGCACACGTACACGCACACACACACTGTCTATATATAAAATTTGCAAACGAGCCGATATCTCTGATGTGTGTAAACGAACGCGAAACCTTTGCCAGAGATTCGACGCGTGTATAAGAATTATTATTATATTCCTATGTAGATAATTATACGATGTTTTAACGAACGCGTATAGGTATTAAGGCTAGAAGTGCGAGGAGTGGATTTTTTGCACTGTAAGCTCGAGCTGTTTTAGTGTTTTCCCTCGTTTCTTTTTTTTTCCTCATTCTCGTTTTGGCGAATTTTAATGGCGATTCGGGGGCGGCAGCGGATGCGGTTATGCCGAATGTAAATTTATGCAACGTCGAGCCGCCGCTAATTGGAATACGACGCGGGAGGAGAGAGAACGTGAATTTTCAGATGAGGATGTATCTTTTTTTTTTCGTTTTTTTTTCTTTTCGAAAATAGAGAATAATTGACTGTTTGTGAGTTTCAGTAGAAAAGAGGGTGGCTAGAGTCAGACGTAAATGCGATGCCTCCTTATCGAATATCGCGTACAATCTATAGCCTGTATTACGACAAATATTTTGTTGACCTGTTTTTCACCGTAATTCATTGGTCAAAGAAAAAATATTTCTTTTACTAGCCGACTTTATAATATTATTCCTATGTAGATGTCGCGGTACAATATCAGATGAGAAAAATCCTTTCGACGTAAGTATATACGGAGCACCAAAGGAAAAATCGGAGCATCCAAAAGGGAAGCGCAAAATTTGCACCTTTAGTGCGGGATAAAGCGATGAGAGCATTCGCTTCATTGCCCTCTCTCGCTCTTTGCTGCGAGGGTCCGAGGGGCCCGAAACGCTCAAATAGCCTCCTTCTCGCGTAATTTGATGAAGAGGAAAGGGAGAGAGAGAGAGACACAAAGGACGAGAGACTCTCGCGCGTTTTCTTCGCGAATGTTTACGCTGCGAGCGCCGACTGTATAATGAGGGAGCCGCTCGCGGCATTTGTACGCCCGCCTCGGGCACTTTGGATCTACAGCCGTCCTTTGATGCGAAGCGCCCGGGCGATTCTCGAGTACGATTATACGCGGCTATGTCCCGCGATGCTTATGCCACGTTGACGTGTTCTCGAGAATTAGCACTGGCAATTTGTAACTTCTCCTGCTTAATTATGTACACACAGGCACAATTTCAATCCAACTTTTGCATTAAAATTTCAATATAACCAACAGCGTATTGGAATATTCCAATATTATTTGTCCCCGTACTTTTAGCGATTTTTCATTAGCTCGTCTCCCCGCATCGACGCAATCTTATCGATCCAACATATAATTTCCAGCTAATTGGAATACATTTTTCCAAGTTTATCTTTTTTTTCGAAAAAGCAGGCGTGCTAGGGAGATAGAGAGAGAGAGAGAGAGAGAGAACGAGAGAAGCGATTCGCCCCGACTAATGAAAAACGTTTCCGTTGCCGCGCCATGAATCTTTCATAAGGGCCGGAACCAATGCATAAAGTACTGCAAAAGCAATACAAAAACGCACGACAATGCGTACATACTTTTAAGGATATTAAAAAAGCTCAGGGAAAATTGCATCGAAAGCATTATATTATCGCCCGATCGCTCGCCGCCGTGCTAAGGACGAAAAAACTCGTCTATCTATATATACCCGCGCAATTATAGCCGTACGCGCAAAAAACCTGCATATTTAATACTTTCGATCAAATCTCATTACGGCGTTTCTTCTCCCTTTATACACCGATGAGGGAAACAATCACTTCTCTTCTCTCTACGGAGAAGGAAAAAAAAACACGAGAGAGACAAGAGAGGACACACACAGGTGAAAGACATCCGTGATAACAATTCGAGAGAGCAAAAGGGAGACAGCAGCAGCAGCAGTATAGCTTCGTTCATCTCTGGGGACAGGGAAAGCTCGGCTTAGCGCTTTCACAATCGGCAATTGGCAATTGTCGGCTAGTGCGGAAACGCGGCGCGAATAAGAAGGACAGAGAGATTGAGAGAGAGAGAGAGTGGCAGTGCAGCAGCAGGAGGAGAGCCGCGCGCGAAGCGAGAAGCACGTGTGTGCGGTTGGCTCGCCAGCCAATGGTAGAGGCTCGAGGGGCGGGATTCTCACCCTCTACGCGGCATTGCGAGCGACGCTCCGGCAGCGGCGCACCACTGACAGAGACAGAGAGTGGGGGCGAGCAGCAGCAGCAGCAGCACCACCACCACCAGCAGCAGTAGCAGGAGCCCGAGCCTCTCCGCGGCACTTGTCTGGCGTTCAAATCTCGGCCGCGCGACCGTAAGCTCGGACGCCTTTTATCCGTCGTCACCGCGGCCGCTCGGTCCTCCTTTCTTTTTGCCCCGGACACATCCACACTCGATGACGTATCGCGGATTCACGAGCAGCATCGCCATTCGATAGAGTACATAAGAGGAGAGACACGACAGAGAGGATGTACAGTTTGTACAGAGCGTGGTTCGGTGGGGAGGAGAGTTACCCGAGGTTGGATAGACTGTCGCCACCCGATACCGTCGTGCGAGTCGGTAACGAGGGCGAGTATCACTTCGTGGCGCATCGAGTCGTCCTCGCTGCCCACAGTGGTTATCTCAAGGCTCTGCTGGCGACGACGGCCGGTGCCAACGCGGCCAACGACAATCCGGCCGCGGCCTCGGCCCACGATGGACCCCCGCCTATCATCACCTCCGTCACCGTGCCCTCCACCATTGGTAAATCTTACAACTCTCCTTTCTTCTTGCCTCTTGAACGCGCCATTGCCACGGAGTGTTTTAATCGTTACACGCTTCGGCCTAATTTATGAAAATAACAAAAATGAATAACGATCACACAGGCGGCGAGGCTTTCGCACCATTGCTCAACTACATGTACACGGGCCGGCTGGAGGTGACGCTCGACAACATCTACACGGTCCTACTGGCGACCCATCTGCTGCACATGCCAGGCGCTCTCGAGCAGTGTCGGGCCGCACTACTGAGGCTGCGAGCTCCGCCAGCGGTAGTTCCGCCCGTCACCAGTCCCACCGTACCATCCGCGACTCAGCAGCCACAGCCGCAGCCGCAGCAGCAACAGCAGCAGCAGCAGCAGGCGGGCAGTGTCTTGAGACCGGTGCCCAATCGACTTCTCGTTCCGGCTTTCTGTTGGCCACAGACGACCACTGCGCCCGGACATCTCTATCCGCCGAGGCATCTAGAGCTGCCGCATCTGCCTGCGCTACAATTGCCGACCGCCATCTCCGTCCTGCCTACGCCGATCATTCACAAGACCATTGCTCCTTATGGGTGAGATGAGATTTTCTTAGCTGCTTCTTCGCGGCTTATGTGAAATTTCCTAATTTTATTATTGATTTTTTTATTTGTATTTTTGTACACACAAATATCTACAACTTCTTTTTAGAAAATAGAAGAAAACTCTTTGAGATAATCGACGCTTTCGTGTGCTAGATTTCATTTCAATTTTTCACACGTTTTTTTTCATTTCAACCTTCGTCTCAACCCATAGAGCGAAAGAATCATCGGTCTCGCCAACCTCGACCAGTTCGCAAATTCACAACGCTCCAGGCGTAACGCGCTCCGCGTCAACGAGCCCCGAACTAGTCGTAGCCTCGTCATCCGCAAGCTCGATTACTCAGCGCAGCGACTCCGAGTCCCAGCAGTTGAATCGCGTACCGAGTCCCTCGGCCAGTAGCGAGCGCATCTCCGTGACCGATACCAGTCCCGAGCCACCGCCGTCGCAGCCACAACAGCAGCCACAGCCATCCAAACGTCGAAAATCGTCGCAGCAGCCGCAGCAGCAGCATCAGCAAAGCAGTGGCAGCGGCAGCGGCAGCTCGAGACAAAGACAAAGCTCGCGCTCGGGACGCAACAGTCAGGCTGACAGGTCGTCGACATCCTCGACCAACGGGGCTACCATACAGACGCAACCCGGTGTCGTTTACGACGTAGCCTGCTGCGACGGACCTGTCAGATTTCATCGGGTACTCAATGAGGATTACACGCCTTCTGCCGTACAGGTGAGACCGATTCGCTCTCGACAATAGCATTCAGTTTCACGCAATGCTCGTCGATGAAATAACGAATGCTTTTTTTACGTATAGGTAGCGCCGCAGCCGCAGAGAGTATTGGTAGCTCAGTGCAACGGTCGTAGCTCGAGCTACCGAGACTCGGACGCAGCGCTCAACTCCCACGAGAACGAGGAGAACCAGCAGCAGCCGTCGCACCACCAATCCTCCAGCGCCGCCATCAACAACAACGCCGAGAACAGTCGCTCCGGCAGCTATACCTGCGGCTACTGCCGCCACACCTTCAAGTCCCAGTACTGTTACCGCAAGCATGCGCGCCGTCACCTGCTACCGACGGACAACGAGAACTCGGCCGATCGCCAACTCCTCCTCCAGCAGCATCAGCAGCAGCCGCTGCAGCTGTCTCCGCAAAATCACCAGCAGCAGCAGCAGCAGCAGCCGCAGCCGACGGCGGCAGCGGCGGTGGTGGTGCCGCGACAGACGGACGGTAAGAAGCGCGAGGTTCGCCTCCTCGATCTCAACGTCCAGTACTATCCGTGCAAGATATGCGGCAGCAAGTTTCCGAGCTACTACTTCGTCCACAAGCATCGCAAGCTCTGCCATGCGAATGTCGAGGAGTCGCAGAGCCGCAGCGGTAGCGTCAGTGGTTCCGAGGAGCAGATGTCGAATAAAGCTGCGCAGCAGCAACAGCAACAGCAACAGCAACAGCAGCAGCAGCAGCAGCAGCAGCAGCAGCAGCAGCAACCGCAGCCGCAGCCGAGTACCAGTGAGAACTCGCAGCAGCAGCAGCCAGCCTGAAACTTCCGGCCTTGGGTGCGCGCTGATTTTCAGAGCGATGTTACATTCCCAACGTGATTCCTCGAGTCGGTGATGGTGCTTCCTCGAATGCGAAATCGAGGACTGATATTCACGCGCTGAGAAATGGCGTTCGTCGGTGGCGTAGTTTGTTCTCTTGAATGGTTATGGCTGAGGGATGAATCGCTGATGTCTTTTTGTAACGGTAATGTAGTGTAAAGTTGCAGCGAAATGTGAAGTGGACCGTAAGTGATGGCGATAACTCGACAAATGCTTTGTTCGAAAGTGCGCTAAATTACTGATAGTGAGTAGAATAATAAATCAACTTAGCTGAACAATCCAAACAAACTTTACATAAACATTGTGACTCCGAGTCGATTGGATCATCCTTAGCGTTATTCTGATGTAAAATATTAAAAGCGAAAATACACCATGCAGACAAGAGTCGAGTGGGCGAATTACAACGAAAAATTCTGTGTACATTGTTCTACGCCAGTTTCTCAATTATCTGTTAATAAACGATTACCATATTGTATTCTTGTTTTCTGTGTACATCAAATAATGACAATAGCATTTTATACATCTTTTGAATTGATTGGAGTAGCTTTTTGATTAACGCGGCAGTATTATTTCGAATGCAACACGTTTTTCCTGAATATCATTTCATTATTTAACGAGGAGCCACGCGCGCATATGCATATATATTCCCCATCCCCATTGTCAAACAATAAGTGCACATATACATTTTATTAAATATGAAACAATACGCAATTACAGTAAAATAATCGCTGGTAATGCAACGGCCTCGAACGCGCACGTTTCTCTTTTGCGTACAGATATGTCCCCACACACTCCATTTCCACCCTGATCCCACACTCGGTGAGCCCTCTAAATCGATACATATAACATTCCAACCGCTGTATAATTACCAATTATAAACATCAGTCTGATGTGAGCGAATTGGTGGAGCAGGGGGCGGACCGGAGCTTTTTGAAATTACGCCGATGATTAATATTTGTGCTGATGCAAAATTTTAGCAACTGCTTTGCGGTGTCTCTCTCTCTCTCTCTCTCTCTCTCTCTCTCTCTCTCTCTCTCTCTCTCTCTCTCCCTCTCTTCCTCGTTATAATTCCTCGTATTTGTAAGTGTTACACAATTGGCTCGTTAAGCATTACTTCATATTTCAAATACATGTATTAAGTTAATGTCTGATTGTAGAAGTGAAAACTGTTTCATTCTATTTCATTAAAATGTCAATAAATCATAAGCTATGTTTAGCGATAGAGCCCGGTTTAAAGAGATCGATTTTCAAGAAGATAAAATTTATTAAATATTGTTTCGATGCGAATTCTAATCAATTAAACTTCTACATAAATTGAGTTGTATTAATAAGTTATCTATAAGTCGAATTATGCAAGCATTAAAAAAAGTTTTTGAATAAAAAGAATGACTATTTTTGAAGAGCTTACTTTTTTAAAAACGAACGCATGTAGAGTAAAGAGTTTACGTACTAAAATCCCAATTATATTTATTATTTTGATTATTATAAAATTATTGCAAAATACAGATGAGAATTGTCATTATATTAACTGACACGAATAACAATAAATGAGACTGAGGTTATATGTTTTTGATGATTATTAATGTAGCTTCCTCAATAATGAAACATTTAATTTTTCCAAGATATTTATTTTTAATTGTAAACATAATACCAATATTGAATCAAAATGAAATTTAAAGTAATAAAACAAATATTTTAACTTTTATAAATTTATTCCATATAAATGAAACGAACGAAATTTATTGTAATATTTTATAAATTCAAATTGTTGAAATATAAATAAATACTGTAAATTATAACTTTCCGCAGATGTTAATTAATGTATACGGAAAAAAAAACAAATTATATTGTCAAATATCATCCTTTCAAAGCTTTAGTTGTCAGTCAATTGTTGGAGAAGTTTTGATGCTATGACCAAAGCTTTGGTTGTTGTTCAAAAAAAATGATCAAGAACCGAAGAACTATGGCCCTGGTAACTTAATATTTATATGTTTTGATTAAAATTTTTGCTTCCCCCAACTAAATACGAGTTAACTAATGACTTAGATTGCCACAACCAAAGCTTTTATTCCCGCGTATATTACTCTTGCTGGAATGCTATAATTAAAATCTTCAACTTAAATCTATGTAATTTCAAACATTACGTCATTTACAATGGGGAAAGACAAATAATTGAAATTCAAGCTCAGTTCGATTAAATCAGAATCGAGATTTATCAGTAAATAAAAAGCAGTGTTGACTCACCGATCGCGTCCATGGCTTGCGCCTCTTCGTCGCTGGTCTCCATGGGCAGAGCGTGGTTTTCCTTTTTCTTGTCCTTCGACCTGCTGGTGGTGCTCGAACTGCTGGTGATTCCTGTATTTTTCTTTTTGTCTTTTTGCTGCTGCTCGTGTTGGATGTTACCGCTCGCATTGTTGGTATTGCCAACGCTCGTGTTGGATGACGAGGACAAGGCGCCTTTGCCTTCGACCCTATAACAAGAGGTTTCATTTATAAGATGGATAATATCTTGTATAAACTTTAGTTTACAGTTAAATGAAATTTTTAGAAAAATTGTGTAGGATTTTTTGTAACATAATTTTAAAACATTAAGAAATTTTACTTATGTCGACTGTATGGCGGTTTATAATTTTAAAACGTATTTTCAGATCACATGCACAATGTAAATTTATAATAATCTTTCTACAATTTAGTTGAAATACCGACTACAACTTTGGTGGTACTAAAATTAATCGAACATAGGGTTGTAGCTTCATGAACATTCTGTACCGTTAGTCATTAGAAATTTTGTTCATTAAGTGAGAATATCTGAATAAATTGAATTATCCACTATCCCCAAAATTCTACATTAGCTTCGCAGCTTTCTAACTGTAGACACAGAAATTAGAGAATTTAATCTTGTACGCTTAGGGTCTATGCCAGAGCAATTGTTTAACCTATTGTGCGTGAACCCTTAACTTAGCGCGAAAATGCAAATCTTTCTCGTTCTCCGTTCCTCTATCCGAACCGCTATCCAAGTCGATGAAATCCGTAAGCTCGACTCAATTAAGATGATGAACATCGGATGGATGGTCGCGCAAACATTGTTTGCTAACCAATAACCATTGATTAGCATTGCAATTTGCTAATGACTGACCTGGCCCATCATCCTCCTTGTCTATCTCTCACTCTCTCTCTCTCTCCCCTCTCTCTCCCTCTCTCTCTCTCTCTCTATCTCTCTCCCTCGCCCTCTCTCTCTCTCGCTCTCTCTGCGTAAAAATGAACTGCAGAGAGAGAGAGGGAGAGAGAGAGAGAGAACTTCATCGCGGGCAAGAGCTAAGTTAATATTCAGAGCGAGTCGATAGGACTGGGATTTTAAATAAAATTTTGCATTTAATGCCGTGATAGAGTGAATCTTCGAACTTTGCCGCAGAGTATTCGCTAAGTGAAAGTCGAAAGGGGTAGACAGGACCGATTCTCCCCTATAATCGAGAGCCAGATAGACCGTGAGAGAGAGAGAGAGAGCTTTTATTTGCTTATAAAATCTCTTTCAGTTAGTGCTCGCACGCACGTCATCCAATTTGGCCGTGGCTTGGAATTAATTGAAACAAGAACAATTCCCTTTCGATTGCAATATCGGTCGAATCAGCTTGTGTGTACAATCGTTTGCTATGGACTAACAGATTACTTTTTTCTTTAGCGAATCTTTTGCTGAATTCATATGCATGTATGAAAAATCATACAATAAACTAATTATTAAAAATACTGGATAGAGTGCATTGCTAATTTATGTGCATTACTTTATATTTTAATATTTTAAATTCAAAAGGCACTTGTATATGCTTTAAGGAATTTGGAATTTAATTTCAATAAAGAATTTAGAATTATCTTTATGCATTTAATGCAAATTTCCGATGAAGTTTATGGTAAAGAATTTTAATCAGACAGTCAATACATTTTTGAGATAAGCGGTGAGAATGAAGTACTAACTTCTGAACTTTTAATTGTTGGTTTTGCCATCACATTTAAATAGATTATACTAGTAAATGACTGTGAATTTTAAATTAGAATAGTGTACTGAACTAAAAAAATTCTGTGGTTTGAAGAAAATAAATCATCAAAAGTTCTGTTGCAATCTACATAAATTAATGAAAAACCAAAATTATCTCAAAACTCTCAAATTCTAGAAGGTCACTCACTTGATTTCCCTGCTGGAGAGCGTCTCCGAACTCGACTGCGACTCCTCCTTGATATCCTTGAGGAGTATCGAATCCTTGGGCTCCTGCTTAATTTCCTTGTTCTCCTTGTTTGCCTCGCGGGCGTCCTTGGCGCTTGCCGACGACGTCGAGGTCGTCGTGAGTACGCTCGACGTCGTCGTCGTGACGCTTGTACTTGGGACGGATGCTGACGCTGCTGCCGAAGCCGTTGACGTGATCGTCGTCGTTGTTGGCGTCGTCGTCGTGGACTCGGCGCTGAGACTGGTGCCCGCGACCGCGGCGGCGCTACTGCTACTAGACGAACTAGCAGCTGCGGTGGACAACGACGACGACGACGACGATGTCGCGGTGGTGGTGATCGAGGAGCTGCTGCTACTACTGCTTGTCACTGTGACATTGGATGACGAGGAGGTGGTGGTGGTGGTGGTGGTGGTGGTCGATGGTGTCGACGTCGTCGTGGTCGCGCTGCTACTACTACTACTCGACGCCGCCGCACTACTCTGAGGGTTCTCCTGGGTTTTCTGTTGCTGCTCACGCTGCAGCCTCGTCGTCACTCCCGTCGTTAATATATCTATAGATCCGATAGTGGAGTTACTATTATTTACCTGAAAGCAGTAAAGGTGACACTGTAAACTCGGTGCACTTCGAGGTCCTTCCCATGGTGAACTAAACTGACTCTTTAAATGGTTAGTAAATTTGTTAAAGAATGTTTGATCGCGTACCTTATTGTTAGTATTGTTGCGAGAACTACGCGTACGCCTCGACTTTCGCAGTAGCTGCTTATAATTCTCCGCTTTTTTAGTGAGGTAGTAGTGATGCACGCAGTCCGCCACGGACTTGTGCTCGAACGACTGGGCTATCGCTCCGAAGTTCTTGGGGTGCTGCAGGTACTTCTCCTTAAACATGTCGTGCTCCGTCTGGCTCCAGACGTTGATCAGCTTCCTCTCGCTGTGCATCGCCTCGAGCTCCTCCGGTTGCAGCAGACCGTTGCGATTCTGAAATGCGATTCTTCGCTGCTTCGCGTCAAGCAGCAGCGGCGGTATCACCGCGTACGAACGCATCTTCTTGTCCTCCATCTGCAAGCACAATTTGTCGACGCCCGGTGTCCTTATAGACGGTTCCAGCCTACTTTTGTCATATATAATACTTTCAGACGCGCTTGTCGAGCGCGAAAGAGAACAAGTGACTATGCTTTTGTTTCTTTATATATTTTTCTCTCTCTCTTTGTTATTGTTAATAATAATATGGGCCGCCAAGAAAAAAATAAGTAAGTGAAATAAGTTGAAAATAAAAAATTGGGGACGAGGGGGAAAGAGAACAGCAGTTCTTAATAAAACTTTATGCGTACTTGTAAACCAGTAAGAAAGTAAAATATTGCACAAAAGTAATACGTGAGTATAAACACTTGGTTTATATAGGGTAGAAGCAAATGTACATTACTAACCTGACGAGCTTTCAACGCATTTTTTAACTCGGTCGACAACTCTTCCTGAGGAATTAGCAATGATAAGAATCTTCCATGACGTGTGTTCGCGAGAAAAATATTGACGAGTAATTTATAATCGTCTCTTAACAGTAAACATCAGTTTTTGTTTGATTAAAAAAAAGACAATAAAGACAGAAATAAGCACTTTTTTACAGTTCATTAAAAAAAAATTAAGACAATGCTTTGAGCGTATTTTTGCAAGTTAAGGAAAATTCATCAGCCGATAAATTTTTCTTCTTCATCCATTGGTTCACGTCGACCACTTCCTGACCTGCACTCGGTCGAGATGGCCAGCACTTGGGGGAGAGTGAACAAATCAATATCCTAAGTTTTCCGCGAATACCGGCTGGTTACCAGATATCGTCATCGCAGATATCGTTCATACCAACCAAGAAAATCAATATCCTGAACTATACAAAGTCTAATGAGTCGTTGAAGAAAATTAAATTTTAGTGGAGAAAATGAAAATCAATGACGAATGATGTTAAATGCATGACACAAGTGCATTATTGTCACAATTGGCGCACAATCACAGAGTTAAGGAAAGAAAAATTGACGCTGTCTCGTAAGCGTTTTCAATTTTGTTCTTTTAACGTTGCGTTATTAAGAACATAAGTTTGTGAGAAAGCAGTGGATTTTTGTTAGTAGCGTAAAAGGTATTTTGTTTTTATATGAAGCAGACAAGTTGATTAATGTAAATGATGAATCGGCAATAATGAGGAAAAAAACGATTTTCATAGACTAAGCTTCCTTCTAAGGCAGTAATGACAATTCCATTGTCTTTTGCAAACAATGATTTAATGAGATCAATTTGAAAATGTCTTCACCTCATTAATGAGATAATAACGGAGATTCTGTGAATAAATTGCTTCAAAAATTGAAGAGAAGGATTATTTTCAAGCCACCCAAAAGTTAGTTAAGCAAATAAAAATTAAACTTTTAATACAAAATGGAACGAGCACACACTTTTTTTCTATAATTTTCGCTCACCTTTTCTCTTTCGACTCGAATTTCTAAGAATAAACACTCAGCATAGCTATGGTAGAAAGACATTAGACGTCAAGAATCATAACCAGCATTATTCACAAATTCACAATAGGTTACGTATAATGTTAAAAATGTTTCTTCCTAAATATAAATGATCTTTAATAAAAATTTCATTTGAAGCATAAAAACATTAGATGATGCAACTTTCGAAATATCACAAGTAAAGTTTAGCTGAGGCTTCATAAGTGAAGAGATAAAATAATGCTGATTACAACAGGCATCGCCTCAAATATCCCCAAAAACAAGGTAAACAAAAAATATATAAAAAATATATATTATATAAAAGAAAGCCACTCTCAATAAAAAAGAGAAAAAAAAAATTAATCAAAGCACGATATAAGTATAAAAGATACGTGGCTGAAGGAATACCTCCTGCTCCTGTAGACCATCCATAATCTCTTCAAGATCAGCCTCGCTCTTGATCCGCGCGCCAACCCTGTTAAAGCGTTCCTTATCCTCACGCTGCTTGCGCAGCTCTGGGAAAACTTTCTCGAAGAATTCGCGGTTCTTGGCTTCCTTCGCTTTGCGTTTCTGCGTCGACTCCTGCTTCTCGACTTTGCGATGCCACTCCTGCACGAGTATCGCGTACGTCTGCGAGTGCTGGCGGTGCAGGGAAGCGCGGTCAGCGTGATCTTTGCGCAGTCTTTCAACGAGGTGCGCCTTCATGCACTGGTGCCTCGCACGGTTGTCCTGGTAGACGGTCGTATCCGAGGGCTGATTGTAGAGTGGTAATTTAACCTTCGGCCCTAGTTTGTCCAGTAGCCTGTGGGCTTCTTTCGCCTTTTTCTGAAAACGTTGTGTTTCAAATTAATATTATGCTTGCAGACATTATGATTATTTTATTGTGCATATTTTTGTCAATATTATATTTTTTTTATTAATTTTTTTTTATAAGTCGTTGTAAATGCTCACGTATAAGTATTGATTGATCAAATAGTTTTTTCTTCGATTTACTTTTTAAGATAGATTCTTTGTACAATTCTCAAAGCACAACTACTTTTTCTAAACGATAGCAAAAATATGACAAACAATATCAACTCATGATATGAAACTTTAGTTGATAGTGTATATTGTATATTATTCGTAATAATAATTGCGACTATATGATCTCAAAAAATTATAGGATTTTGTATAAGTCTTAAATACACGTTCCATTGTACATGGTGAGCACTGCTCATAGTGTTAGCTATTATATACTTCGAGTATTAAACTCGTGTTGACAAGTAAACTGGCTCTCTCATTTATTTTGAAAGTGGTTAGTAATTAATGACTTTTCATCTTACCCTATTTTCAGCATAAATTTTTTGTACAATGGACTGATGCTTGGGTTGCAGTGACGCTTCTTCCACAGGTCGCTTAGTGCCGGGTGGCTCCAAGGGTTTGCTAGCAACTTCTTCTAATTCCTTAAGTTTTTTCCGAGCTTTGTTAATTGTCGACTCCCTTTTCGCGATTTCCCGGTCAACTTTGGCGATCTGTTGAAGGAGATCGTCTTTGGTACTCTTAAATGCCGCATCCTCTTGCGTGTTAGGCTCTGGAAGGGTTGGCGAGATCGCTTCCGTTTGTGGCGTGTAAACACCTGCTGTCGGCTATAATGGATAATATTTATACATTATCAATTGCAAAACGATTGAAAGGCAGAAAATAAAGACAAACATATTGTAATTAAAGTTCTAGTTAAAATCATAAACTCGTGGTAATATTTGGATAGGTAGTGCTTTTATATCAAATAACGAAAGAAATATCATGAAATTTAGCCTACCTAAATCTTCTTTAAAGTTACGTTAAACACTTTATGTTTCAAATCATAAAAACTTTATGTTTCAAATCATAAAAACTTTATTTGTTGTCCAAGTTGAAAAATGTAACTTTAAACTGTTACTTCTATAGCATAACTTAATTACTTATAAAAAATGTACTTTAGTTTGACTTTGTAATTTATAGTTGCATTAAAGCATCTGTACAGTATAAAATTTACAACTTTTCATAAATTCTGTTCTGACTCTTCTATTTGAAACTATTACAAGTAAAATAAAAAAGATCTCATAAAGTAAAACTCTGTATCATGGCGTTCAGCAATCTATAACAAAAACTATTTTTTGTACTGCAAGATAAAAGAATTTCTTAGAATTCTCAAAATCATCATATAATTTTCTTTTTAATAGTAAACGATGTTTCTTTGAAATTTTGCTTCTTAAATGAAAATATAGAGTTATATTTTTGTGCTCGGATAGATGTAAAGCGATAATTCGTACACGTTAAAATTAAATGATTGCTTGCCACTTTTTAATACAATAATTTTCAAATAAAAAAAACTAGTGTCACTGTTATTCTGCTAAAACAGAACACTGGAACTTTCCGAATACAAAATTTTAGAGTATCAGTTAATAGATCTTAAGACAAGAGACTACACTATAAAAGATTATATTTGATAAAGCTTCAATAAAATAAAAGTGGATAGAATAAGCTTCAAGTGAATTGGTAATTCTAGTGTTACATATAAATGGATATTATGTTAATGCCGTTTTGAGTTTTACGAGTCCTTAGTCATCTTAATCCAGATCTTATAATTGTAATGACTAAAACTACTAATACTAGCTATTTATATTGCAGTCTGTATCTCATAAGCTATGAAATGAAAGAAGACGCACAAATCTTGATTTTTATAAACCACAATAAAATTCGAGTTTCACTATAACACCTGTTTCTTAATATGCATAATGATTGTTTGTTAACCAGCACGGTGTTTATAAGTTTTTTAGTTCAATTTCTCTGAATTCATTCTACATATCCATCATACGTTAAAACGCACCCTCGTGTCTATCCTGAGCGGCTGCTGCAGTTGCACGTGCTTCTGCTTGATCAGCGTGTCCTGCGCGCTCGTAATCCTCTGACAGTCCGTCTGCGATATCGACTGCTGCTGCTGTTGTTGTTGCTGCTGTTGTTGCTGCTGCTGCTGCTGCTGCTGCTGAGTCGGAGGCAGTTGCTGGACGGGCTGTCCGAGGCGAATTTTCTTGAAGGGGGGAGCGTCTTGCTGCATTTGCACCATGTCGACGGGACTCGGCCGATAGTCCTGTGGCTGCATCGCCAAGATTCCAGGACCACCGGCGCCGGGTCGACTGTTGCGCGCCGCGTGATAATCCGTGGGCGCGGTCGGCGAGGCTGCGGGCGCTATCGAGGCCGGCGCAGGCAGGAGGGATATCCGCGGCCGATCGCTACGCCCGCTCACCACGTATTCACTGCCCACACCGACGACCTGCGAGGACACCGGACTGCTGCTCACGCTTATCGCTTGCCTCTCGTTTACCTGCAATGCAAAAGATTGTTAATGACATTAGTTTTACTTTGTGTATTTTTTTTAAAGATTTGATTACATTTTGTCCGTATGCTTTAAAATAAAACTATTTATTGGCGTTATTGTTATAAAATGGGATAATTTTATATAATTAAAAATATTAAAACTAGAAATTGATTCAGTTTAATATTAAATTAATTATTAATAAAGTTAAATACAGTTAAATATAATAAAATTATACTATTTCGAATCTCATATTTAAATAAATGATTAAATTAACAATTTAATGGAGCGAGCGTTAATAATATATTTTATTTTTCATTTTTTAAGAATATGCTTGAGGCTATAACAAGTTAATTGAATCACATATACTCATTACTTGTATTGAATTGGTATACAGTAATTCAGTAATGGATAAACATTTCTATAAACTCTTCATAGTTAGGACACATTAAAATTCAATGGATAATAAGGCATTTTTTAATTTGTGTTATGTAGGTATTGCTGATGATTAAAAATTGTTATAAAATATATCTTTTTTTATTAACTCAATATTTAATTAAATAGAATATTAAACTGATTATACATATTCTATGGTGCTAAAATTATGCTCCATTTTAATCGTTCTTGAAAAAAGCATTAAAAAAGCAGTCTAGGAAATAATAATTTTGTAGGTAAACTGTCAAAAAGAATTGTGGAAACACATTTGGTTAATTTATGTTACAAGGCATTCATTTAGAATTTTATACAAAACAAATTTTGTTCCCAAGAACGAACCACAAACTCGAACTTACACAATAATAATAATTATTATATTCACGTTTACACATCTCAAAGACATAACTTATTCGAGAGACAATGAATAAATGAACAAACGCAAAGTGCCCTGAAAAAGAGAAAAATTCATATTTTCCTCTGCGTCTCTTTACGGACGTTAATTAAAACATTAAAAAAACTTTTTACAACTGCGCGATTCTCAAAACTTCAACGTTTATAAAGAAGCAATTTAAAAATCGATTTAATAAAATTGAAATAGCAGCACTTGACTAATGAACAGCAGCAAGTGCAGCAGCAAAAATAAGTAATACAAATATCTACATGAACAATTGAAACCCAGCTATACAAAGTTAAGCTCCAGAGAGCTACACGAGCTGCAAAACATTATACGCTACACCATTCACAATATACAGTCCTATACTTAGAGCATCGATAAATAAAAGCTCGTGAAATGATTCTGAGCGCTCCGTACTACAGACTCGATTAAATAATTACGCTTGAGTCACGCACGGGGCGAGTGAGCCTCTATATGTGCATATCCAGTCCCAACCAATGCAGGTATTTATCTTATAAACAATGTAATGAGGATCAGTAGAAACTGCCTGGCTACGGGCAGACGAAAGGGAAGAGAGAGAGAGAGAGAGAGAGA